>PVLD010002990.1:0-26800 GCA_004027595.1 Dinomys branickii
AAAAGAGAGAGGAGATTGCTCTTACGGCTTTTGAGACCCCTAACCACACCTCTCAGGAACCCTACTGTGCTATGCAGTCCTGTTATTAGTACTGCAGCTCAGTTCACATGAAGTAAGCTGGAATTCCACTTACAGTTAATCTGTACTTCTGATCTCTTCTAATAATTTACTTATGTGTGTGTGTTTCACTTTACATGATACCTCTGTTGCTGCCAGTGATTTCTGGGGCTTCTTTTTGTGGCAAAATAAATCATCTTACCTCTATTAACTACCACCCAAACACCTGCTGCTTTATCTTCGATTTTAGTTACAAAATTCATGAATCGTATTGCGGCTACCCAGTTCCGATATTCACCATCAGTTCCAATGAACAGGAATACTACCAGCAAGCCTTTCCCCTGGTGACAAATACAGATCTGGATGGATGTCATAGATCAGGATAAACAGACAGTATGTCTAAAAGTTACCTGTTTATTTTTATAATTAAAAACAGTGATATCAATAGTGTGTTGATATCTTTAAATTCAGTCCTTGGGAAAGCAAGGTCCGGCTGAGGTTTAGCCACATATATCAGTCAATACAGCACTGTTAGACATAAAACACATTTCTCAGGCAGAATAGCTGCAGGTGTCTGATGAATCTTCATTTTCTTCCTCTCCGTCATGCTTGCTTTTGTGAAAGATATTTCCTTTTAGCATGTTTAAATTCAGTATTTTGACCAAAGGCGTCTCAAACCCCTCACTGATTTCGCTGTGCCAATGAATTTCTGTCACGAGGCTTACATGAACTCAGTCTCCTCCTGGTGACCATGGATCCCTCTTCAGCGAGAGAGGAAGGGCTCAGTCCTCCATGGTTAGTCCCTGCGCACTGCAGCCGCTCAGAACTGAGCAGCTATCTTGCAACCAGAAGTTAGGGTTTTCCTTGCTGATGGACATCAACAGCTTTGGGACAAAAGTAACCACGCTGAAATCACTGCATTATTTTACTAATTTTTTTTTCTTTCACTTAGCTATGGTTTAAAAACATCCAAGAAAAACAAATTTTTCTCATGATTTAAGAAACTGAAGGAAAGCAAAGGTAAGGCAGTGAAAGCACATGGAAAACATGCAAGAATAAATAAATAAAAGCACACACATATAAAAAACAAAAAGAAGACACTGTGCTTTCATCGTTGATTTCTCCTTCTGGGACAGGAAGGGAGAAGCTGGTAAAGAGGAACTTTTAGACACAAAGCTCAAAGGTGACCCAAGGCCTGGACTTGGTATGTGAAGCAAAGTCCTCACCTGGAGTTCTGCAGAAGCCCTGTGCATCTTGGATGTTTGAAAGCTTATTTTTAGGAAAGAAAAGAAAAGGATTGAATATTTATGCTAAAAATATGGCAAAATAAATTATCTGGGTGCCCTCAGTTCAGATCACCTCACCATCTTTCCTATTAAAGGTCACTGTATTTGGAAAGTGGAAGAATGTAGGATATTCTTTGAGCTCACACTTATATATAACATAGATTGAGGTTCTGTTTTATAAGACACAGTTTGATTATTTGAGAATAATTCTAAGTCGTAGAGAAGATTGATAAGACTAGACCACTAAGATTTGTTTTCCTTAGAGCAATAATTCCAAACTCCAGAATATGTCAGAATTCCCTGAATCATGGACTGCTAGAACCCATTCAGAGTTTCTGACTCAGAAGGGGAAGGGTGGGCACTAGGAATATTCATTTCTCCCATATTTCCAATAATTGATGCTAACGCTGGCCCAGTGACCACACTTGGAGAACAACTGCTTTAAATTCACTATGGGAGCCAGGAGCAGTGGCACACTCACCTGCCATCCCTGCACACAGGGGGCCCAAGGAAAGAGGATCACAGGATTAAGCTCAGCCTAGGCATTTTTGCAACTTAGCAAACTATTGTCTCAAAATTTAAAACATATGTTAAATAATGAGGATATAGCTCATTGCAGAGGCCCTGAGATTAATCTCCAGAGCAAAAGAAAGGAAAAGGAAGGAAGGAAGGAAGGAAGGAAGGAAGGAAAGAAAGAAAGGGAAGAAAGGGAAGAAAGGGAAGAAAGAAAGAAAGAAAGAAAGAAAGAAAGAAAGAAAGAAAGAAAGAAAGAAAGAGAAAGAGAGAGGAAGGGAAGGGGGAAGAGGAAGAGAAGAATGGAAAAGAAAAGAAAAAACAGAAAAGTCTCTGTGGTAAGAGAACTGTGGCTGTTAAACTGAAGAAGCCAGATCAGTGTTTCAGGGTAAAGCTTCAGAAGCACGGTCATGTGAAGAGATTTCTCAGGGAAAGATATTTGAATTTTCATGAATCTGAAATGATAACCTTGGATACTGCCTTGTCTTCCACTATTCAGAACAAATCAGTGATCATCAGCCAGTGAATGCAGTGGAAACATTTTGGCCACTGCAGCAGGTATCTTCCAAGCATCTTTTACTCTTGTGCATCCCTTTTTACCATCACTTCCAACATTAGCAAAAACTGAACACACTCTGTTATTTTCCATAGGAGTTTCTTTGTTTTACTGAAAAGTGGGAAAAAATTATGGAAATCAAAAGCTATAGATTTTGACAAAAGTTTTAATTACCTCTCATATTATGTGACCTAAACCTTAGAGGAATATCACCCATTATGTAGCACACCCCACTTAAATCCTCCTTTACTGTTGGGGACTCCACAGCCAGAGTCAGGGACACTAACGTGCTTGGGTCATATGGAGCCTTACAGGCCAGGCAGTACCACAAACACAGTCCCTTAGCTGCTGTGGAGAGTTCTGTTTGACTCACAGAATCCATTTCTATATTCATTTACAGATTCCTTCCTGGCTAGACAAATAGTATTGTGTGTGAAATGCATGTCAGCAATGCTAAATAGAGACCATGCGGAGGAAGGAATACTTAGGGGCCTCTACTTAGGGGCCGCACTGTACCAAACATGGTACCAAGGGACAGAACATTACACAGCTCCTCGGCTAAGCTGGTTTGAGACATACGACCAGTCCCTTCTTTACTAGTGAAAAAATATATTGAGCACAAATGTTTCTACCCCAAATATAGTGTTTTTCATATCCTAAAACCTAGACCCAATTAAGGAGAAAATCTAATCCTAAGGCTTATTGATTCAAATACTGTTGACTTAAGCACACATGATTTTAATGAAGTGTCATAAAAACCCTTAGGCATGATGGAATCTACCATGGAGAGATAACAACAGAATCAGAGACCTATGCCTTTGAAAGTATATTAACAAAGCTAACATTGATCAACTTGGTGCAATGTACGCACCAGGAAATTAACTTACACCAAACCGACTTGACTCTTCAGCCCTGTATAGAATTTTCCATAGGTAAAAATGGAAATTGAAATAGAAAAGACTGTGCTTGGTCTACAAAGCAGATAAGAAGTTTGAGGCTAACATGCCAATTTGAGGCTAATAAGCCCATGTCATTCTATAGATGCCTCTTTAAACCTTCTCATCCTGGATGCTACAGAAGTTCTACCCTTTCTTTTTTTTGCCAAGATTTCCCACAAACTCTGTCCACCCCAGGCAAGTGCTTTGTCCTACTTTCCATCTGTACGTGGTTCCTAAGCAGCTGCTCTTCTTCCAGAGAATCCTACATGTCCACAAAGCTGCTTCCAGGCACAGTGAAGGGACAAGCTGCTGAGGTGTCCGCACAATGGAACTGGTGAATGACCCACCCTCAGTGATTCTGCTCTTCCCAGCCTAGGACATTTTTCTTTCTTTCCTTCCTCCTTCTCGACAATCATATCACTATGGGCTTTACTCTTAATGGAGCAAAATAGGCAAGAGCTAGAACAGGCTACCCATGGGGGACCACAAACAAAAGTACTTCAAGAGCACTATTTTGATAAAGCTATTTATTCTGTCAGAAGATGAATAGAATTGGTAAGTGCAGGGTCTCTGAAGACTTTCACAAACTTGCCCTGTCAGAAAATTCATAATACCAAGGAGAGTGCTTTAGGAAATGAAGAGTGCAGTAACTACATTCTGTTTTATTAGAGAAAGATAGGCTACCTTCCCAGGGTGACAAGGGTTTTCACAGTTATCTGCCTCCCAGAATGATTAGATCTATTTACACCTCCCATGGCTAGGCAGTGTCTGTTGATTCTTGTGAGATCCTCACAACAGCCCCAAGCACAGAGAGAGCAGGATCCTGGACAGCCCAGCTGCATGATGCCTGACTGGTGACCAAGTTAGTGTCACTTGCTATTCTGACAGTGCCACAGGGACGAGAACCTCTAAGAACCTCCAGAGACTAATAATGCAAGTGATAATCATTAGCACCTCCCAGAATTCTTGGGGTTCTCATCTCCTCCAGATTTTCCAGCTGCTGTTTGTGTAATTGAAGAAAGCAAGACAGCCAAAGGGAGGCAATTTATCTTTTGAGCCTGTCTCCAGCAGAGCAACCTAGCTGGGTTGCATGACAATAATTCAGGCAAAGGAAATAATTGAACATCAGGGGCCTGTGGGTGTGGCCTCTCTTGTTATAATAGATCCAAGTTATAAAAGCAGAGAAACACTGTAGCAGGAATTCAAAAATCTTTAGGCTTCATAGAAATTTGGAGAAGCATCTTCCTACCAGACAAAAGAACCTCAGAAGAGAGAGGGGGAATAAGATCTGTATTTATTATTCAAAACCCAATAAATATTGAGAGATGACATCTTGGGCTAAATTGTCTATCTTGTGCCCACTGGGCTTGAATCAAATTGAAAAAGTACTGAGCGATTATGAAACTAACTTAACCAGCCATCTGCGGACTGTGAAATACAGCACAATTTTCTTAGCACTCTCTCAATATTTACACTTACTATTTTGCCTGTTACAATACACTTATAAAGTTCTACATTCCAGAGCACAAGAATTGTCCAAACCCCAGACTGAAAGACTCTTACTCATTTACAAGTAACACAGATAGTTTTCCTTTAGAAAACTCTCTAGGGATTCAAAAATATTAATGTGAATGATCCAGAAATATTTTTAGGTTATTCAGTTTATCTATCTGTTTGCTTAAGACACTGTTGGTTAACAAAAGTAACAGGGAAAGAGTGGAATTCACATGTGCTTAGCAATGTCAGCCATTTCAGTATCACCTGAAATGCTTTCAGGAAGCTCACTGTAGGTCTGACTCAAATCTACTGAGGCAGAATCTCCATTTTAACCTGACAATATAAATTATCTGGGGCTCATGCTAATAATCTCTCACTGCTTCACATTTTTCAAAGCCCTTAAGTTCTCTTAGCTGTACCAAAATATTGGGGAAAAGATTTACTAAAAAGAGAAATGTAACCATACAAAAGAGAAATGAAAACATACAGGAAAGAACAGATAACTGGGATCTGCAGTATTATAGGACATTAGAAAATCCCTTTATTCATTGTAAAAATTGTTCTCAACTTTTCCTTTTAAAATAATCCTTCATTCCAGGTTTTTTTGCACCTCTCATCTTTGTCCTCTGCATCTGGACAAAGTTCTGGGGTCCTTGTTCCAATTCCGCCTTCTTACATAGCAAAGGGAGCTTTGACACCACCAGGGGGCAGCTGGGTGGTGGTTATAAGCTTCCACTGCTAGCACTACACTTTGCCACAAACCACTTATGACCTACACCTCACTTCTAAAATCTCCCTTTGTCGGGTATTACTTTAGACCATCTTTCTTCCTGGGATTTCCTTCCGCATTGCTTTATTAGGTCTGCTAACAGAAGAAGGCGCAGCTTAGGGTGAGCTGTGTCAGCGTGCTTGAAACAATCATGCTGCACTGCTTACACAAATGAAGGGAAAACTAAACAACACACTGCTTACACAAATGAAGGGAAAACTAAACAACACAGTGCTTCATATGTTCCTCTAAAAGCAAGTATGCCACCCAGGCCACGAAGGTGGTAAATATGTTATCTCTGTCTTTGATAAACTGGTCAGAGAAAAAGACTGAAATCAGTCGGCGATCTCAAAGGTTATTTTTAACTAATTGCGTTAATACCCAAACACATAGACAACTTTTAAAGTATCTGATAAAAGCCCAAAGGTAAGTGCATAGTCCATTTTCTATTGCTATAATCAATTTTTAGTGCTATTTATTTAATTCAATTTTTATGTTAATTTACTACAAGTAGATATTAATCAAGAAAATATTTAAAAATCTATGAAAAGTAAAACAAAAACTCATAACAACATAATTAGAGAATACTAATGGGTCAGGACACGGCCATGGTCACTATCATGATCTTAAAAGAACGACCAAAATGTTACTCAGAGTAAAAGTCATAGCCAGCCTTTTAGGTCTGAGTACTTATGAAGAAAAGAGGCTTATTTAGCTCATATTTCTGGGGAGTGAATGTTGGAAATCCAGCAGCCCCACGTGTTTGTTCTCTGGGCACAGCTCAGTCATCGCAGGGGAACTGTGTGAAAAAGGAGAGATTATAAGGGAAGAAAGAAATATTCAAGGACCCATTTTTGCTGGTTTGTTTATTTACAGAAGTCCCTTCTCATAGGAAATGAATCGGATCCCACGAGAAGAGCGCTAACCCTTCAGTGAAAGTGCCCCGGGGACTGGCTCACCTTTCCCTAGGCAGCACACTCAAAGTTCCACCGGCTGTCAGTATCCCCCGACAGGGCACCCACTGAGGGCACGGACACATTTGAAGAACACATCAGAGCCCTATTCTCAACCATAGCACTAAGGTACTGAGCAGTTCTTCTACTGCTCTTTGTGGGAATTGTTTTCTCAATAATTGCCAAAGAAAACAAGGACAAAATTTAATAACTTAGAAAAATCAACTATAATCCAAATCCCTCTACTCCAAATTTTAGTGGGCTTTTTAGGTTGCAATGAGAGAGTTTGAACTCTCAGCCCCGTGAAAACAATGAGAGGAGGTGGGAGAAAGGGCGGAATACAGGGAACGGGACCCCGAAGATCAGGTTGCGCCTTATCTTGGCTTCTTCTCTCTTGCTGGGACAAAACACCTGATGCCCAGAACTAAGGAAGTAAAGGTTTATCTTTGCTACTGTGTGGAGGTTTCGGTCCATACTCGCCTGTCTCCACGGCAGAGTGGCAGACGGCAGAGGGCAACAGTTCATGGCAGCGGAAAACGGCAAAAGCAACTAGAGCAAGAAGGGAGGAGCGGCAGAGAGCAGCCTCTTTCCCTCCTTACACTGTCTGCAGACGACCAGCCCCAGGGCAGGTGGAGCGCTCACACCCATAATCCCAGCACTGGGCCATGAATCAATCATAAACTCTAGAAACCCACCTCACGACTGCATGACACTTTGCGGGGACATCCAGACACAAACCATAGCACTTCTTACGGAGCCAGCTTACTGCTAACAGAAAAAAATGTTTGACAAAATTAACAAGAAATCAGAAATAAGTGGATTGTTACCATTTTGTATTTCTAACATTAATCCATAATCCACAGTATTTGTCTGTATTACTGAACTTAGATATGTCAAAATGTTGAAAACAAGATTTTAATTGAGCAAATGCACACAATAGGCTATTTTATCATTCATACGCTGTATAAACTGACATGTAAAGGCTGTAGTAGCCAATTAAACAACTTGATGATGAATCTTAGCTGTGAAATACTGGGATCTATATTTAGAGTTGTAACATTTTAGGTGTTGAGCATAAAATTAATTTAGAACACACTTTCTTTGTCACAGATTTTGAAACAAAACTTGGTAACTGAATTTGCTTAACTCTGTTGAAAAGATTTCTTAGTCAGGTCAGGATTCCTGAGCATTCTCAGGCCTCAAGGTCCCCTCTAGTTTAACTGTCACCAAGGACTGCCTGAAAGGATATCTCATTCATGACAAAACGATTCAACTCCAAGGCTCCTCACTGAGAATCCTCCATGTCTGATCACAGTCAGCTGTTGCTGCTCAATTTTTTCATATGCTTCCCACTCAGCTTTGGGTTCTAGCTGCTCTGCACAGTTCCAGTTGGAAGCTCCTCTGGCTGTTTGTGTGGCCTGGAGCCCGCCAGCTGTTTGTCCCTTCCTGTGTGCTCCAGACGTGTGACTCATCCTGAGGCCACTGTCAACCTGGAGTAAGTCCTAGTGCCTCCTAGGCTGAATGGTGGAGCAGAGGGTCCCTCCGTCAGTACCACTAACGCCAGTGGTAAGAGCAGAACAGCTACTTTTCTTTGCACTTAGTCGGATCCTCCAAATCCTGTGATTATTGCATTTTCTTCACGTACATTTATCTCGTGCATCTGACAGAAATCATCCCTCTTTCGTTTATTCTCTAAGCCTCCCGCTTCCGTTCCCTTGTTCTCCACAGTTTGTTCTCCTTCTCTCATTGTGTCCATTTCATGTGAGCTTCACATTCTTCCTCTGGACATCCCTCTCTGATTGCAGGAGGGTCTGTTCTCCTGCTGGGAAGAGCTAATCCCTCCACCTCTATCCTCAGCCCCAGAGTCACAGTTCTCTGACACCCTCTTCTTTCTTGTATGCTCATTCTTAGACCTTCAAACTGTTCCTTTTCAAATGTGATGGAACCTCAGGCCCTGACGCAGTTACCTCCTGGTGTCACCTCTACAGGGCACAAACTTATTTTGTATCTGTGTTTCATACCTGTTTCTCTCAAAAATTCACAATCATTTGTTTTATATAAGTACCTGTTATTTAGTTTTCAATTCCTTGAGCTTATTCCTAAGCAATGAAGGAAGTGATATAACTGACCATACCTTGGCGAAATCGCTATACTTTAGGTGGAGAGCAAAGACTTACAACTATGTCAAGCTTCTCAGTGAAGAAAGTTCAGCCTCAAGGTCCCAAACCAAGAGGCTACAGTGAAGTTCGGGAACCAGAACTCCAGATGAGTGTACAAGTGCTAGTTGCTCAACTTCCTGGCTTCTCATTTGTGGGAGGATTAAAAGCTGTTTTACAAAGTATGGGTGAGACATATTTTTAAAATATCAGGAAGGGTCATTTCATGAAATTTTGGCCTTATACTTTTGACTAGAGAAATTCAAGCTAAATAACATTTATTTGATTATATTTAATTCATAAATCTTTCTAAGATTTTACACTGATTTCCAGAACAAAAAATTTCAATTATATAACACACCAGCTTATTATCAACAGTGGCAGACATGGAACTCATAGGAAAGTGTTCTATTTATTTCCCTATTCATGTATTTTTTTTTAACTAAGCGTGATAAACAAATATTGTTTGGAATAAATGACTTTTTTTTTAGTTCCAAAAATGATTTTCCTGGGCACAGTAAGCCATCTTTACAGTTTCTATTGTTCATTAAAAGAAGTACTATCAAAGAACCAGCTGTTTGATTCATTAATTCTTCGTATTGTTTTCAGAGTCTCCACTGCATTAATTTCTGCTCTGATCTTTATAATTTCCTCCCTTCGTTGAGCTTTGTGCTTGACTTGCTCTTCTTTTTCTAGAAACCTGAGGTGAAGTGTAAGGTTTTTGTGCTCATTCTGTTTTCCCGACGTAGGAATTCACTGCTATAAATTTTCCCACTGAGGACTGCCTTCATTGTATCCCACAGTATTCCAGCTCTGGATATTTTTCAAGAAAAACTGTAAACATCATAACACAGTGATATATCTGCATATCTTTACAGCAGAGCAATTTGTCACAACTAAATCTTGGAAACTGTCCAAATGTCCATCAACTGAGGAATGGATAAAAAAGATGTAGTATTTTTATACAATGGAGTATTACTCAGCTATAAAGATAAACTCAAGGCTCCTATAGGATGCAACTAGAGACCATAACCATAAGTGAAATAAATAAGAACTGCATGTGTAAACATCATATTGTCCCCCTGCTGTATGAACCTGAAAGACTAAATAAAACCTGGAAGGTACAATAGATATTATGAAAGAGAAAGAAATTGTTCAAAGGGAGGAACAACTGGGATGAGGGAAAGGAGAAAAGAAGGAATGAAGGGGGAAAATGCACACACAAGGACAGCCAGGATAACTGTATTACTGATGTCTGCTGGCCTGTTGGAAGGAACAGCGAACGCTCACGTTTTTTTTGCCCTATTATGTGTGCTTTTGTACGTCATCTGAACAACGAATTTGAAGGCAACAATATTCAATATAGCAACCGTTGCTGAATTTCTATCATCTTGTTTAGTGAAGCTCTGTATCATTTCTAATGTTTTTTATTTTGTTATTGTCTTTAATTGTTTCATCAATCTCCCATTCTTACATCTGGTAATCTGGGCAACTTTGCTGAAGGTAACAATATGTAATATAACAGTCACTGGGAATGTGTTAACATCTTGTTTTGAAATTCAGTGTCGTTTCTATTGCTCTTGTGTAGTTTTATTTTTGTCTTTGTTGTTAGTTTGTTATTTTTCTGTTTAAAAGAAACAAATAAAATTTGCAAAAAGAAGTACTAAAAGTCCAAGAAAGAAAATTTACAAATAAAGTGATAAGCACCCTGGAAAAAGGTTGTGTGTCATTCAGACTCGTTTTGACCACTAATAATGTGCTGAAGAGATTTCACATTACGTGATAACAGTTTACCCTGACACCTCACAGAGCAGCCACATCTCTCCTACTAGGCTCCATGCAGAGTAGCCGGAGAGTGTAACTCCACCCTTCTGTTCTAGGGAGCTGTACACAGCACCCTCGCAGATTTCTCTTCCCCTTTCATTCTTCACTATCCAAATCAGTATGGCCTTTCATTTCTTCATGCAGTGACACTATGTTCATCAAGTGGCCCACAGAATTATCTGCTGTTCCAAAAGACAGAGTGACGTATGCATTCAGGGCTTCCGTCTTTGTTCCGAGGACAACTACAGAATTAGCTTTCACAGGCTTCAACTGTGAACAATTCTTTTTTTTTTTTTTTTGAACAATTCTATAAAAGTATGGCAGAGACACATCCTTTTAACACTGTCTTTTCTTATCCATCTGTCACATTCCACAAAACTGCTAACCACAATACCTCTGTCAATTTGGACTGCATATACATATATCTCCAAAATGTTTTAGACTCCAGATGATCTATGAGACAAATGTGTAAATACTTCTTTTTCAAAAATTTAAATGTTAGTTTTAAATGAGAATGGCTGGGAAAAATCCAGACTAGCTGAAATGATTTTTGATGTCCAAGGCCTCAGTGTCCTACAGAGGTAAAATAAGCCACGGACTCAGACAGGACAGAGTAAGTATCTTCATTTTAAGAAAACGTAGATTGATTTTGTTCCAAAGACTTCCTGTGTAAAATAAAATTTGCATATTTTATTTGGTGGACTCTGAAGTTCATTAGTGGGCTTTAACATTGCATAAAGCTGTGACACTAAGTGCACATACATTAAGAAGGCTGCCCAAGGATATCACAGGACACCCACACAGTATAGTACGGGGTGAAGGGAAGGAAGAGCTGACGCAGAACTGACTGCCATTGTGAGCAGATGGTGTTGAACACTTACAAAGCTTTTCAGTACACACCATTCTTCTTCCAAGCAATTGTATGGGAACTTCCTGTACGCAAGAGTTTTCAAAGCTAATTGCCTTTGTATCTGCTACCGTAACTGTGTTTGTCTAAGGAGGACGTGGAGAGGCAGAAGATAATGTAGCATGGACTTTCTTGAGCTCTACTACTTACTTATCCAACTACCTACTCATTATGTAATTACACAGGTCAGAGCTTTCAGAAGGTGCAACCAGGAATACAGCAGATGCCCCCTAGGGCTAGAGATGAGAAAAAGAAGTACACTACGAAAGGGTAAAGCCTGGAAAGGGCTCTGCTTAATTTTATGAGAAACCTATAGAGCCAAGCTCAGTGTTGTAAAATTTATTTTGATATAGACTCATCAAAGTCCATAAAAAAGGAGAAAGGAAAAGTGATAGAAGGAGTGAAAGTTTTTCTCCCACCTGGACAGTCTCTTAAATCTCTGAAGGCAAACGCTGCCTGAACATTTTGTGTGCGTGTGGGTGGGTGGGTGGGCGTAGCTTGGGTCATTTTATAAACAACGCTGTCCATCATTTTTACTTGTTGAGTCCTTCCTAGGTGCTATTGGTGGGTGTAAAAGATGAAAGGACATTCTTTTAGGGTTTCCAGAGTAAGATATGCAAAGGGGTGTGTGTGTGTGTGTGTGTGTGTGTGTGTGTGTGTGTGTGTGTGTTCAACAGTTGAAGGAATTGAATCATGTAGTTGTAAAGGCTAGCAAGTCTGAAATCTGTAGAGCAGGCTGATGGGCTGGAAACTCAGGCCTTAAGGAAGACTTGATGTCTTACCTGGAATTGGAAGTCACATAGAGACGTACAGATCCCTCTTCCTTAGTCTAAGTCTAATTCTCTTAAGAACTTCAGCCAACTGGATTATATCTACTTAAATTCTGGAAGGGTAATCCAGAATTATTTATTCACTGTACAACAACATCTATAAGGGCTTTGAGCAAACATGCAGGTATCACAGCCGAGCAATATACAAGATTAGCTGTCATATTTTCACTCTCCACAATTAATTTCAAATGACTTCCCTGAAAAAGCTCCACATCTATTCTAAGAAAATGCCGAATCCTACTAAAATCTATCTGCAAAACAAAACTATGAAAACTCAGTTTTCTACAGCAAGTTCTTAAATATTGTTTTGCCTAAGACAAGACAAATTTTGAAATATCAAAAAACCAATATTTTATCTAATTACCTCTCCAAACAAACGTTTTATAGAAAAATAAATGAAAACAATTTTTTCAAAGTCCTGTGCAGTCTGAGATTTAACATTTTAGTTCTAGGATCTGAAAGGTCATCACAGACTGTATAGTGTGTGCAGAACAGATGAGGGACGGGGAGCAGAGACAGGTGGGTTTCTTTGTGTCTCCACCCAAGTGCCCACCAAAATCCTTGTTATGCTTGGACATTCTGAGAGAGAAAACAATAAGACTGTAACCCTCCACCTGAAAACATGTGACTGGCAAGTATAAAATTGCCAATTACTTATGTGCTGTTTGTCTGTGAAAAGTGTATCGTGTAGGCATGGCTTTCTCACTCGGTTTCACCAATCTTTCCTGAGCCATTCAAGGCAGCTACTATTTCACCCATGCCTCAGAATTCAGCAGCTGAGGTTAGGAAAATTATAAAACTTTCTGGTAAGTGGAAAAATGGGATTTAAACCATTTCTATCTTATTCCAAATCCGAGGCATTTAAGGGCTGAGCAGCTAGATATTAAGCATCACATATGTGCATTCATCTACTAAATGCAAATAAAATAGTTCTTCCACGAACTGCTCTGAAGACCATGTGAGATCATGTGGAAAGTTGATAAGCACAGTTTCAGGCACACAGACAACGGTTAACCCTTTCTAGCCTCTGAGACTGTAGGCGAGCCTCTGGGCTCTGGCTCCTGCCGCAGAGGATGCCGGCTTTCACTCTCAGCTGCTCTGTGCAGGGCTCCCAGCTGGGCTGTGGACTGGGAAGGATGACCCCTGAAGCAGAACTTCCTCTCCAATAAGTACACAGAAGCAGCTGCTACTTTTCTTTTTTTTTTATTTTAAGAATAAAGAAAACATATTAACAAACAGATATCCACTTACAAAATAGTGTAAGAACAGTATAAACAGTACAAAGTCACAGGAAAAATTGTAGGAAATTAACAATGATTGTTGTATGATGTATGGATATCTTCAAAGTGGTTTCTCAGGAAAACAAATAGAGACATGGAATGATGATCAAACCAGTAATCATTAACTGTTCCTTTCAGTAAATCAATAGAAGACAGTAGTACAACTGTTAGCTATCCTATATACACATACATACATAATTTCTCTTTCTTTCCCACACCCCAGTTGCCCCTTACTTTTGAGCATTTTCCTTTCATTTCACAATGTCTATCATACCTCCTAGCTTTTAGTCACTCTTTCAGGTTCTTACACTAGTGAGACAATACATTGCTTACACAATGGTCTCTAGCTGTGACCGTTTACCTATAAAAGCCTCGATTTTATCTTTCTTTATAGCTGAGTAATACTCTACTATATGAAAGTACCACAATTTTTTTGTCCAATCCTCGGTGGATGGACATTTGGGTTGCTTCCACAATTTAGCAATTACAAATTGTGCCACTATGAACATGGGTGCACATATATCACTATGATATGATGTTTTCATATCTTCTGGGAAATTACCCAGAAGGGGAATAGCTGGGTTGAATGGGACCTCCAGACCTAGTTTGCTGAGGAATCTCCAAACTGCTTTCCACAGTGGTTTCACCAATCTGCCTTCCCACCAGCAGTGTAGAAGAGTTCCTATTTCTCCACAGCCTCGTCAACGTTTGTTATTGGTTGATTTCATAATGGTAACCATTCTTACTGGGGTGAGGTGAAATCTCAGCATTATCTTAATTTGCATTTCTTGAATGACTAAGGATGTTGAATATTTTTTCATGTATTTATATGCCATTTGTATTTTTTTACCTGAGAAGTATGTATTCATCTCAGGTGCCCATTTTTGGATTGGTTCTTTGAATTTGGAGGGGCTGATGTTTTTTAATTCTTTATATGTTTTAAATAGAAGATCTTTGTCTGGATAGTCAGCTAAAATTTTTTCCCAATTTCTGGGGTTTTATTTTTTATTCTGCTGGTGATTTCTTTAGATGTGCAGAAACTTTTCAGTAGGAGGAGATTCCAGTTGTTGATTCTTTGGAGTATTTCACGGGCAGTTTGGTTTTGGTACATGAACTCTCTGCCTATCCCCTATGTCTTCAAGGTTTTTACCTACTTTCTCTTCCCAAAGATTTAGTGTTTCTGTTTTAATATTGAGATCTGTGGTCCACTTTGACTTGAGTTGGTGCATGGTGATAGACTTGGGTCTATTTTCAGTCTTTGGCAGGTGGCAAATCAATTTTTCCAGCACCATTTATTAAATAAGCTGTCATTCTTCCAGTGAGTTCTTTTGGCCCCTTTATCAAAGATTAGGTGGTTGAGTGTGTTTGTGGTAGTGTCTGTGTCTGGAAGAAGCTGCTTCTTTATCATCAATGTCCAAAGTGTTAGCAAAGGTGAGACAAGACAGCTTCAAGAAAGAGAAGAAAAAGTACTGGAAAAAGAAGTGACCAACTGGAGTAATACCCAGCAAAGCAGAGCCCTCCTAAGGTACCTTGAGGCTGACACTGTGACAAAGACAGCTAAATACTCCCCACCTTATCTCACCCTGTGACATGATGTCCTCCACAGTACTCTTTCCTGACTCATCCGTGTTTTAGCAATGGAAACTTAGGTGCAAAATCAAAGTTTGACTGTTCACACTGGTGGTTGGTGAAATACACAAATCATGTCAGACATCATTTTCTGACGTATGGTCTTATGAAGTCCTTAAATACACATCATGTGTATAAAAATGGAGGCTGTTGCATGTCTCCACTTGGCATGCAGTGCCAAGATATATAAAAGAAATATAAAACTTAATTAGATTGTACTTAGATTTATAAGTCAGTAAAAAACTCAAAATGGAATCTAAGTAATGTTTTTATTCATATTATTTCTCTATTCATGGAATAAAATAGCATCACTTATGTGCCAGAAAGAACAATAAATCAACCTAAATTCCTTTTTCAAACCCTAGATAATATAAATCTAGTATTCCAAAATAAAAAAGCACCTTAGATTAAAATATCAATATAACTGTCTTCAGCAGAATCAAATGAAACATTAAATCTAAAAGAGGGTTGTTTATACTGACAGGCTCAGTGAAAATATCAAGTCGGGTAGTCTAAGCAATAAACGTAAAAATCAAGTTCCCAGATGCAAATACTTATAGGTGACATTGTCTACTCTTGCAGTCTTAAACAAAAATTGGTGATAACTGGATATGTAATGCAATGATTCATCATACTAATATTTCAAATACTTCTTTTTAAACATGCTTATTAATAGTGAAACAAGAATAACAAAAACTAGTGTCAATATAAAACTTCCCAGTTCACTGAGAGAATAACAATTTTGGAAATCCTTCATCATTTCAAGGCACAATTTTAAATATATTCAGTTTTGAGAATGGCCAACAGAAAGAATAGATATTTATTTTAGCTCCTGGCTTGTAGTGGGTTCTCTCAGAACTAAGACTGTGAGATTAAGACTCAGAGTCAATCCATTATCTGAGGGTTTCAAATCCTCAGATTCAATAAACGGCAAATCAAAAATATTCCCCCAAATTTGCATCTGTACTTAACGTGTACATTTTCTCTAGAATTATTCCCTAAAACAGCATAGCATAACAGTAATTTATACTTACCATGTGCAGTATTAATTATTCTCAGTAATCTACATATTATTTTAAATAATTAATAACAAATTAAATACACCCAAGATCATCCTTTCAAAGCCCACATATAAATCCATGGATTGATATTCCTTAAGTCAAAAAGCTGAATGATAGTTTGTTGTCTGAATCTCGTAAGCAGGAGTCCCTCTTATCTATACCACAAGTACAGTGTCTCTCTTGTTTGAAAGAATGTATTAGTAGAGTTTGTGGTTGAGAAGTGTTGGAAATTACTGGCACATGCAGCAACCCACCTCATGTGCATTCCCTCTGCTCCCAAATGACATAGTGCATAAAGATTTTCAAAGTGTTTGAGGCAAATTATCTCTCTTTATGGAAAAGTTTAGCCTTTATGAGAAATTTAGTCAGATATTTGATCAAGTATTTTCAAAAGGGCATGGAGCTACCCATATGGAAAATAATATTAAAATGGAAAAGTTTGGCATGCCATATGAAGAGGTTCACACAAAACTGGCCATCAAGAAGTATGGTGTACTGCATAGCTACACCATACTTCTTTATTCTGAGTATGTTTAGCTACTCAGAATAAAGACTTGGGCAACATAAACACTTCAGAATGCTTCATGAAACTTCTTAAACAAGAATTTTCAAAATTTTTAAAGATGACCAAGATTTTATAAGGAAGGAAAATATTTTGGTGTCTCTTCTGAAATGAAATATGATTGGAATTTGTTCAAAAGACCATCTTCAAGAAACTATTATTACTTCACCACTTTGAAAATTAAGTGACATGCTGATAAAATGATCTTGCTTGTACAGTTAAATTCCTGCACAGAATATTCATGTCAAAATTTAAATACTAGTAAAATCATCTGATAAGTGTGTGTAATCACTCTGAGAGTATGGGATGAGAAATTAAGTGCTAGAACTTTATAGGAGCCTTTCACACTTAATGATGGTTTTGTTAAGAAGACAGGAATTGAATTGTACCTGAAAGACTAATGAAAGTTTAGATAAGGTCAAGTAACCATGAGGTTAAGGCCAAAAAAAAATTGAGACCTTAGAAAAGTACCACTTAGGGTAATGTCTCAAACTGTGCTTCTCACATAGTAATGCTTCAATATATTCAACATTATAGTATAGATATAGATGAGATTTATATGTGTTGCTATACATCATTTACATTTGGTGACCACCCAGACAACATACGTTGGTTAAAATTATTCCAATTTTGGTTAATAGCTAAAGATTAAACATTCATTATTTTCTAGTTATGTCATTCTACTGTCCTTAAAACCTTCCTTGATAACCTCCTGAGATCCTATACAAGGCTAAAATATAATGAGTTTTTAGAATTATGTGCTAGGCATATTTTTATGAGATTTATATGTGTTCCTATGCATTATTTACAGCTAATTCAATATTTAATAATATTCAATATCTAATAATTTAATATAGCAAAATTATTTGTAAACATTCACAACAACCATCAAAATGACAGAACCATGAATAAATCTATCTCTGCATTCTGTTTAATATCTATATCATTTTCTGTTTAGTACCTTGGCATTCTCTTTAATAGCTGTACAGTTTTCCCTTGTATCATGTTGTGAGTCACCTTATTAAAGAGTGAAAAATGTTTAAGGTCCCTGAGGAGAAAAAAATTCTTATTATAAATATTTATCTATACTATTAAAAGCTTAATTTTCAAATGAATCCAAATTTGGGTTTCTCTGATGAGAGAAGCATTTACCTAGATATAACTAGAATTTTCTCCATCATTAATGTTGCCTGATCAATAAAAAGAGTATTTCGATGGTTAGGGACATTTAGTGACCACCCAGACAATGTAGGTTGGTAAAATTATCCCAGTTTTGGTTAACAGTAAAAGATTATACATTCATTATTTTCTAATTATGTCCTTGAAATGTCCTTGAAATCTTCCTTGTAGCATTCTGAAATCTCTGGAGATCATATACAAGGATAAAATATAATGAGTTTTAGAATTTTATACCATTTATATTTATAAGATTTATATGTGTTCTTATACATTATTTACAACTAATTTACAAGGCAATATTATCATCCCAATTTTACAAATGAGGAAAATTAAACCATAAGAAGACTAAGAAATTTGCCCAATATATCAGAAAAATATTTGAACCCAAGACATTTAAGAAAAATGCCTACACTTAATTATATTAACTGTAAATTTTTAATTAGAACATTAACTTTTTAAATTACTTTTCTTTCTTTTTTCCTCTTTATCGTTGACAATATCCCCAATAATGATAATGTGTTTTCCCCTAAGTTTATAACACCTGTCATAAAATGTTCACCACTTCTCTTGTTCTAATTCCCCTTTCCCTGCTGGGATCTCTTGCATCTGAGAAGATTCAAAAGCTCATTTTAGGAAAACTACTGCAGTTTCTTTCATGATTATGATAGACACTGAATGAAAATGTTCGGTCTGAATGTACTTCCACCCTGTAATAAGACAGTGGAATTAGTGGCGTGGCTACCTAGCCATGTCTCTGCAGCCACCACGTTCATGACAAGATACAAAACCAGCTATCAAACATGCTATTTCAGGAACAGAGGGTCCTATTAATTTGCTTCCACAGCGTTAAAATTATGCTGTATTCTCTAAATAAGTAAAAGAAATTGCTATTATTTTGGCTATTTTTTATGTAGGCTCCAAGGTATCTCTTAGTGTCTGTTATAGCTTAGTCCTATGTCTTTTCAAAGTCTCATGTGTTCAGAAATGGGGATTTTGCACATTTCTTATATAACAGAGGCACTATACCCATCAGTGGATTAATCCATTGACTCATATTTGAATGTTCAAAGGTGGGCAGAGCTGGGAAAGGTAGGACCCTCCAGACATGACCTAGAAATGTGTATTCTTGTCCCCGATTTCTCCCTTCTCATTCTGCTTTTGGATGGAACGATTTTACTCCCACATCCCTTTCTATTACTCTATTTTTGCCTTAAAGCCAGCTGATCGTGGACTGAATACTCTGAAACTATGGTCCAAAATAATCTTCTCTTCCTTTTAATTGCAGGTATGTCCCATCAAGAGAGTGACAAATAAAAAAAAAAAATAGTACCAGAGGAAAGGAAGCTTTGCTATAACTGTTCCCAGCTACATGGTTCACAAGCCTTTGGAACCAGTTGTGAGAAGAGAGTGGAATGGTTTTGAAATGCATGCTAAAGAATTCCTGAAACATTATAAGGAGATATTGATAGGCGATTCTGGTGGTTGCTCAGCAAACTAGAATGTTGATGGGAATGAGAAAAATAATGGCCAGGCTCAAGAGATTTTAGCTGGAAATCAGTATCCTACTGGAAACTGAGCTAACGACCACGTATACTTCATTCTTGCAAATAGTTTCTCTACATTTTGTCCTTTTCCTAAGACTCTGTGTAAGACTAAACTCAAAAGTGAGGGAATAATTTACCCAGCAAAGGAAATTTTAAGGCAGCCTAATATTCAGGCTCTAGTATGAATACTGCTCACTGATTTAACTCAGATCTACATTAAAAACAAAAGCAAACAATGGAGACAAAATGTGAAGATTTCTCAACCTCCAGAAAAAAGAAGCACCTGTAAAGTTGGGTTCAAGAAGAGTGTAGTTGCTGAAGAGAATGCTGTCATTAAAAAGAAGCCAAGTATTCCGCATTCAGTAAATAAGAAAACTGGTTTAAGGGTATCTCAGGGATTGATCAGACTCCACCTCCACAGACTCAAGGGTATAAAAGCATAAACTACTTTGAAAGAACTCAGTTTAAGAAGAAAGTCCCAGGGAATACTGCTCATTCAGAGCTTCCAGGGTCAGAGTTTTGATGAATTCAGACTTCCAGGAACTCAGAGGCCACTGCAGCCATGGTTCAAGGGTGTTGCCTAGTGTTGCAGCGCTGACATACATTGGTATCATCCATGTAGTGCTGCTTTTACAGGCACACCAAATGAAAGAGTTACAGAGTCACAGAGGCTTCAGACCCTGGGATAGACCATTTGGGATAGACCAGCCTCCCATGACACTTGGCACTCTAGAGTTAAGCATTATATAGAAATCAAATGACTTAAATTATATAGGCACTAGTCACACGCAATAGGGAAAATGTGCAGCTGTCTCACTGTTCACCTTCAGTACTGGAAAATATTTCCCTAAGTATTTGACACAGCCAGGTTGTCAGGTTAATTGCTGTATTTCTTGTGCTCTTTCCTTTCATTAAAATTATTGCCCAACTGTTATTTCATCTGCATTATTTCCAATGAGAAATCTGCTACTATGTTTACCTTAGTTCTTCTGTAGTTGCGCCTTTTTTTCTATGGCTGTTCTAAGAATTTATGTACATACAATTATGTACATATAATTTATGTACATATAATTAACCAATGTGATTATTACGCATATTTTTTCTTGAGGTCTGTTTAATCTCTTGGACTTAGCGATTTTATAGTTTGCCTTCAACTTTGGACAATATTCAGCCAGTATTTCTTTCAATTTTCTTCTCTGTTTCAGGCTTCAATTTTATGCATAGCAGTTCAGGCGATATTGTCACAGCTGCTGATGTTTTATTTTTTAACTATTTTCTCTGTAAGCTAGAATTCATTTCTACTGCTATTATCTTCAAAGTCACTAATATCGACTTCTGTAGTATCTAATCTGTTGTTTATCTCTTCAGTATAATTCTATCACAGAGGCTACTTCTCATCTCTAGAAGATTGATTTGAGCAATTGCATTGCCATTTTTAACATGCTCATCCTTTCTTCTAACTCTGTAGACACATGAAATAGAATTATGATAATAATGTTGACAACCTTATCTACTAACTCTATTATCTATATCACTAAAGGTATGTCTCTGTTTACTAAATCTTATTAAGAATTATGTTTTTTCAGCTTCAGGGCATGTTTGATAATATTTTTAGACACTAAACATTAGGAATTCTTTCTATTGGACATTTTTTTAAACTTTTCTAATTCTGAAGATTTTTTTTCCTGACATTCCATTAAGTTTCTATGAGATAGTTTGAACATTTTGAGGCTTGATTTTCCTTTTAGCTCTTTTGGACAGAATCAGATACATCTTTATCTAGTGTTAATTTTTTTTATTACTGATTCAATGCTATTCAGAGTGTCCTACCTTATTGCATCTATTATGTGATTTCCTTTTAACTTCAGCTGGTTAGAACATAAAATATTTCCAGTGCTGTGTGATGATCTCAAATTGCCCCATTTACTCCTGTCTTTGGCTAGTTCCTTCCTTGTTTAGGTGTTTTGTCACATGCATGCTTCATCATACTTCTGTGAAGACTCCGGGACATCACTGATTAACTTACCCCTGTGGATCTCTTTCTTCGCTCTACTCCGTCCTGAAAATTCACTTCAGCCTACTTGAATTCGTGTCTGTCTCCTCAAATCAAGATGGCTAACTATTGCGTTTGGGGCTCTACAACTTGGAAGCTTCCCTCTAACAGTAAAAGAGAGTAACTTTAGGGCTTATTCTGTATACTTTTGTTAGTGACCCGCTGTCCTATGGTGTCTGTTAGCCAAAGCTTAAACACTGCCGTACCCTTTTTCTTTTTCTCTCTCTCATTTTTTATTTTATTATTATTGTTGTTGTTCAGTACAGCAGAGTCCGTGTAACTCCTGTTATACCACTTGAGATGAGTTTCCCCACTTCAGGAGAAACTCACTTCCATGTACCTCACTCTGAGTACCTAATGACTTGTGATAAACACCTAGGATTTCTGCCCAGATGAGAGAACTTTAAGTGGTATAGTTCAGAATCACTGCAAGCCTCCATAAAAATTGGGTTATGAACATGAAACTAATGAATAACTGGATAATTTGAAAAAAGCCAACAAAGATAATTTACTCAGGTATGAATGATCACTGCTTAGGAAAAGCAGCAAAGAAGGATTCAGTACCTTAAGATTGATAACTGCCAGGGAGCTATTGCAACTAAAAATTGAATACACACCTAAAAATTGAAAAAAGAGAAGTATGTGTTGAACATAAAAAAGAATTACCCTAAGATTTCTCCATAGAAAAATGTAGGCAAACTAAGTTCATTTAGTGAAAAAGGATTGGGATAAGCACCTATCTGTCCTGCCCTAACAATAATCCTCCATTCTGATCTCCTGCAGTACATTCTATTGATCTCAGTCAGTAGCTAAAGACTGAAAGTCATTTGCTGTGTCCTATGGTTACTCTTCAGAAAAAAGAAGTATGGAGACTTGATGAGGAAAGGCAATGGAAAATATCCAAAACACTGTACAATAGTAAGATGGAAATATGATGGGTGCATTATTACCAATTCCAGAGGCTACTGTACAGGCAATAAAAAGAAGACAATCATCTGAACCAAAATAAAAAGCAGTGGCCTAATTAGCAAATTTGTATGAACATCATCTTGAAAATTATCCCCAATATTCAGAGAATTATATACAATACACGGAAATTTGAATAAGAATTTTATCTAATCACAACCAATTTAACATTCAGTCTTTGCTCTAATAGTAGTCTAATAATTGGTGTTAATTTATCATTCTGCAAGTACTTTTGAAGTTCTCAGTATTATACCAGGAAATAAGAGTACATAGAAAATCAAAATATATGGTTGCTTAAGTCAAAGATTTTACAATACACTTGAAAGAATGAAATGTGAATGCCACTAAAATACCAACTAAACGTATAAACCTACACTCGGTGTCATTTTTGGACAGTAAATGATATAAAAATTAAGAATCATGTCACAAATTTAGTATAGAATTTTATTTTATTTGGCAGAAATTAGAAAACTGATCGTTACATGTGTAAGAGCCATGCGCTGTGAATAAAGGTAGTTACATAGTCCAAATGATCAGCTGAGGAGCAGATGAATAGATTCACCAGCAGAACTGCCCTTGGAGTTAGCGCTTCTTGCTTTGTATTCCAGAGTTTAGTTTACAATATCACTTACATCCCATGTTAAAAGAAATACTTCAAGGGGCTCTCTAAGAGAATTTTAAGAGTTCTTTGACAATTATCAAATTGTCATTTTAGTTTTCTTTTACTTACACAGAGTGGATTGAATATAGGGAAGCTCCTTTTCAATCAGGTGTACTATAACTACTAGACACTGTCTCTAATATGAAGCACCACTTCAAAAGTATTCAGTTAGTACCAATTTAGGAATTTACATAAAACAATGAATTGTGAAATTTAGATGAAGACATGGTATCACTAAACATCAAAATTTCTAGGTGCCTCAGAGGCAGCATCAAACTAAGGAATCAGGTTTTAGTAGCATACAACCAATGCTTCATGGGCATTTGATGGAAGAAGAAGGGATTGAACAATCTGTAAAATCCACATTTTCTGCTTTATTGTATCTCCTGAATCAACTGTAAGAATTCCTGCTTGAATGAAATCATTTTGCTTTTCAAATGAACATAGTATAAGCAGATCTCTTATAGGCCTAAAGATTGCCATTAAATAATCAGGAAAAAGTCCTGTTCTCTAATACAAGCTGGTTCCTATTTTCTTTTGTCTTTTCCTGTTTTAGAAAATACAGAACAGACAGCACCCCCATTTGTAAAGTCTGTCAGATGAAAATCTTAGCAGCACACAAACTGAGTACAAAAAGGTAAAGTTATAGAAGGATAGCTGAGATAACAATAGTGCTGATGTCTGGTGGTTTATTAAAAGGTAAAGTTAATGCTTAATTGTTTTATATTTTTAATCAACTTTGCAAGCTTATATCTGATAATCCCAGCAACTGATTTTAAAGACAACAATATGCAATAGAACAACCATTGGTACATCCCTACGATCTTGTCCAGTGAAATTCTGTATTGTCTCTAATGTTTTATTTACTAATTATTTTTTATTCTCTCTAATGGTTTGAACAATCTTCCATTCTTACATCTGGCAATCTGAGCAACATAGTTGAACATAGCAATATGTAATATAACAACCACTGTTAATTCCTATCATTTTGTTTTGAATTCCTGTATCATTTTTAATGTTTTTCTTTGTTTTGTTTATGTCTGTGATGTTGGTATGTTGCTTTTTTTTAACTACTCCCTTTAAAATAAAAATAATTTTTAAAAATTTAAAAAATAGTAAACTATTTGCTCTGCTCAGCTTTCCTGCTGCCGAGGCACAAGTCCCACAACCTGCACTTTGACAGAGGAGAGGGTTAGTTCGGCTCAGTTTCAGGGTCAGCTGACCACAAAGCAGAAACAGCACAACACAAGGGTTTGTCGGAGCAGAATGCTCAGTTCACAGCAGCTGGGCAGGTAGCAGAGCGGGGGAAACGCCAGAGGAAGGGGTCAGCGGCTGCACACAGCACCCAGTGAGGCTGCCAACCGCCCCCAGACGCACCCAGCATGAGCTCTACTAATCCTCGAAGTAGTCCCCAATGCCAACCACTTTGACACCCTTAAGTTGAGCCACCACAGCACAGTTTCATAATTCTTTAAAATTTTGCATAATATTTTCTAAAACCTGAAAATAGATTTTATAGTAGAGAAATAATTAAAATGTAATAAATGGATCCCAGCAACTTTTAGGAAATTAGATATAAAAACTTCTCAGAGGAAACTCTTTCTTTACAGGATACTAGCATTTCTTACGCCACAACTCTAGTCGATACAACTTTCTCCCTTAATATATTAATTTTCTTTTTCTTTTTCTTTTTTTTATTTTTAAAAAAATAAAAGCACAAAAACATACTAACAGACACAAATTAGGATACAAAATAGTACAATCAAAACTAATTGACAGACAAGGTGACATGGACTCAACAATGGCTGTTGCTTTACCTACTGATATCTTCAAAGTGTATATACATGAACACAGATATAGACATGCAAAATTGGTCAGACAATTAATCCTCTCAACAACAGAAAAACACAAAAAACAAAAAACCAAAGACAAAAAAAAAAAAAAACAATAGTTGCTGCTTTACATATTGATATCTTCGAAGTGTGTGTTCAGGACAACACATACAGATACACAAGATTGATCGAATAACCCGTCATCAATTATTCCTTAGCATTAAGTGATATAATACAATAGTAGAACCATATTAGCCCTCCTGCATATATGTATATACATATATACATACATATATTTTTGCCTCTTTCTTTTCTCCTTTCCCTCGTCCCATCCGTTCTTTGTTTTTGAACAGATTTCCTTCATGTCTCTTAGTTTATATTCCCACCCTCAGGTTCTTACACCAGTGATACAATACGTTGCCTGCACATGTACCGCTGATTTATTTCACTTATGAGTATGGACTCCAGTTTCGACCACTTGCCTACAAAGTCCCCAAAACTGTCTTTCTTTATAGCTGAATAATATTCCGTTATATAAAAATGCTACAATTTTTTAATCCAGTCTTCTGTGGATGGACACTTGGGTTGCTTCCACATTTTAGCTATTACAAATTGTGCTGCTATAAACATGGGTGCACATATATCAGAGTGATATGATGTTTTCAAATCTTCTGGGAAAATATCCAGAAGGGGAAGAGCTAGATGGAATGGAACCTCTAGACCTAGTTTGCTGAGAAATCTCCAAACGGCTCTCCACAGTGGTTGCACCAGTCTGCATTCCCACCAGCAGTATAATAGAGTCCGTAATTCTCCACAGCCTCACCAGCATTTCTTATTGGATGACTTTTTCATACTGGCCAGTCTTACTGGAGTGAGATGAAATCTCAATGTTGTTTATATTTGCATTTCTCGAATGACTAAGGATGTGGAACATTTTCTTATATATTTATTTGCCATTTGTATTTCTTTATCTGAGAAGTGTATATTCATCTCAGATGCCCATTTCTGGATTGGGTCTTTGAATTTGGACATGTACATGTTTTTTAGTTCTTTGTATGTTCTAAATAGCAGCCCTTTGTCTGAGAGACAGCCAGCTAGGATTTTTTCCCAATTTGTGGGTTTTCTTTTTACTTTGCTGGTGATTTTTTAGATGTACAAAAACTTTTCAGTAGGATGAGGTCCCAATTATTCTTTGAAGTGTTTCCCTCTCAGTTTCATTTTTGTTCATGAACTCTCTGCCTATTCCTATGTCTTCAAGATTTTTACCTACTTTCTCTTCCAGTAGGTTTAGAGCTTCTGTTTTAATGTTGAGGTCTATGATACATTTTGACCTGACTTTGGTGCATGGTGATAGACTGGGGTCTATTTTCAGTTTTCAGCAAGAGGCAAGCCAGTTTTTCCAGCATCATTTATTAAACAGGCCTTCTTTTTTCCACTGGGTTTGGTTGACCCCTCTGTCAAATATTACGTAGCTCAGTGGGTTTTTCATTATGGCTGAATCTTCCAGTCTGTTCCATTGATCCTCAGGTCTATTTTTTAGCCAGTACCAGGTTGATTTTATTACAGTTGCTTTGTAGTATAATTTCAGGTCAGGGATTGTGATTCCACCTGACTTGTCCCTATTACCCAGAATTGCTTTTGCTATTCTGGGTCTCTTCTGGCTCCAGATGAATTTGAGACATATTTTCTCTAGATCTGTGAGGTATGCTCATGGTAGTTTAATGAGAATTGCATTGAATCTGTACAA
>PVLD010002990.1:26900-152349 GCA_004027595.1 Dinomys branickii
TGTAGTTTTCACTGAATAAATCTTTCACATTCTTTGTTAGATTGATTCCTAAGTATTTCAATTTCTTGCTTGCTATTGTAAAAGGTATGGTTTCCTCAATTTCTCCCTCAGTCTGTTTGTTGTTCGTTTATAGGAATGCTATTGATTTTTGGGTGTTGACTTTGTATCCGGCTACGCTGATGAATTTGTCAATTAATTCCAGGAGTTTTCGTGTGGAGTTTTTGGGGTCCTCCATGTATAGTATCATGTCGTCTGCAAATAGTGATAGTTTGACTTCTTCCTTTCCTATCCTTATTCCTTTTATTTCTCTCTCTTGTCTGATTGCTCTGGCTAGTGCTTCCAGAACTATGTTGAATAAGAGTGGTAACAATGGACATCCTTGTCTTGTTCCTGACTTTAAAGTGAAAGTTTTCAGTTTATGTCCATTTAGTATGATGTTGGCTGTTCGTTTGTTGTAGATGGCTTTGATCAGATTGAGGTAGAGGCCATCTATTCCTATTTTTTCTAAGGTTTTTAACATGAATGCATGTTGGACTTTATCGAAAGCCTTCTCTGCATCTATTGAGATGATCATGTGGTTTTTGTCTTTGACTTTATTAATATAGTGTATTATATTAATTGATTTGCGAATATTGAAACATCCCTGCATTCCTGGAATGAATCCTACCTGGTCATGGTGTATAATTTTCCTTATGATTCGCTGTAATCTATTTGCCAATATTTTGTTGAGTATCTTTGCATCTATGTTCATTAGAGAGATTGGCCTGTAGCTCTCTTTCTTGGTTGGGTCCCTCTCTGGTTTTGGTATCACTATAGTACTTGCCTCCAGAAATGTGTTGGGGAGAGTTGCTTTCTTTTCGATTTCATTGAAGAGTTTGAGGAGTGTTGGCATTAGATCTTCTCTAAATGTTTTATAGAATTCTGCTGTGAATCCATCAGGGCCTGGGCTTTTTAATAACGTTTTTAATAACGTTTTCAATCTCATTAATTGATATTGGGTTGTTCAGGATTTTTACGTCTTCTTGATTCAATTTTGGCAATTTGTACCTTACTAGGAATCTGTCCATTTCTTCTGTATTTTCGATCCTATGGGAATACAGATTTTCAAAGTAGGTACTAATGATCTTTTGTATTTCTTTTGGATCTGTAGTGACTTCATCCTTTTCATTCCTTATTGCATGAATTTGAGATCTTTCCCTTCTTTTTTTGATAAGGTTGGCTAGGGG
The DNA here is from genome assembly GCA_004027595.1 of Dinomys branickii. Classification (NCBI taxonomy): domain Eukaryota; kingdom Metazoa; phylum Chordata; class Mammalia; order Rodentia; family Dinomyidae; genus Dinomys; species Dinomys branickii. The sequence continues at coordinate 28,127 of PVLD010002990.1, forward strand.
TTTATCAATTTTATTTATTCTTTCAAAGAACCAACTCTTTGATTCACTAACTTTTTGTAGAGTTTTCTTCATCTCAATTGCATTAATTTCTGCCCTGAGTTTTATAATCTCCTCCTTTCTTTGGGCTCTTGGTTTGACTTGTTGCTCTTTTTCTAAGAGTTTGAGGTGTATCATTAGACTATTTATTTGCTCTCTTTCTATGTTCTTTGTATATGAGTTCACTGCTATAAATTTCCCTCTGAGGACTGCTTTCATTGCATCCCACAGATTCCGGTAGGTTTTACTTGCATTTTCATTTATTTGTAGGTAATTTTTAATTTCTTCTTTAACTTCTTGTGTGACCCATTAGTTATTCAGGAGGTTGTTGTCTAATTTGCAAGTGTTTGTGTGGTTTTTGGAGTTCTCTTTGTCTTTAATTTTCAATTTTATTGCACTATGGTGTGATAATATGCATGGGATAATTTCAGTTCTTTTGCATTTAGGTAGATAAGCTCTATGGGCTAGAATGTGGTCTATTTTGGAGAAAGACCCATGTGCAGCTGAGAAAAATGTGTATTCTGATGTTGTGAGGTGGAACACTCTGTATACATCTACTAAGTCCATTTGTTCACATTTTTGGTTCAGGTCTGTTATTTCTTTGCTGAATTTCTGTCCAGTTGACCTGTCTCTTTGTGTCAGAGGGGTGTTTAGGTCCTCTATTACAATAGTGTTATTAGTTATTTGATTTTTTACATCTGTTAAGATTTCACTTGTAAAGTTAGGTGCTCCATGGTTTGATGCATAAATGTTTAGGATTGTTACCTCTTCCTCTTGCAGCTTTCCCCTAACTAGTATGTAATGCCCTTCTTCATCTCTTTTGATTTTTTTTAGTTTGAAGTTTACATTGTTTTCAAGCATAATAGCTACCCCTGCTTTTTTCTGGAGTCCTGTTGCATGGAGAATTGTTTTCCAACCTTTAACTTTCAATCTGTGGATTTCCTTTTGAGTAAAATGTGTTTCCTGTATACAGCATATCGTTGGATTGTCTTCCTTAATCCACTCTTCCAATCTTTTCCTTTTGACTTTTGAATTGAGGCCCTTTACATTAATAGTTATCATGGTTATATGTTGGCTTATTCTAGTCATGTTATTTACTTGTTGTTTTACTTCTTTTGCTGACTGTTTACTTGCTTGTTCTGTATAGGGAGTTATTTCTATTGTCGCTCTTGGAATTGTGGTCTCTTTTTCTCTGTCTAGAATATCTTTTAGTGCTGTTTGCAATGCTGGTTTGGCACTCACGAAGTTCTTCAGTTGTTCTTTGTTGTGGAAATATTTTATTTCTCCAATGAATTTGAGGGATAGTTTTGCAGGATACATCAGTCTGGGTTGGAAGTTGTTTTGTCTCAGAATCTGTAATATCTCGCTCCAAGCTCTTCTTGATTTCATGGTTTCCGTTGAGAAGTCTGCTGTGATTCTGATGGGCTTTCCTTTATAGGTGATCTGTTTCATTTCTCTAGCAGCTTTTAATATTGTGTTCTTTTGCTAGATATCTGGGATCTTGACTATTATATGTCCGTGTGTGTTTTTCTTTGGGTTATGGATCGTTGGGGTTTATATGCCTCGATTAAGTGAACTTCAGTATCTTTTACCTTGTTTGCGAAATTTTCTGCTATTATTTCAGCAAATATTCTTTTTACACCGTTTGTGAGGACTCCTGCTGTTTCACACACTCCTGTAACTCGAATATTGTTACGTTTTGCCTCATCTTGGATTGACTTTTCTTGTGTCTTTGATGATATTATGAGATCCTTTCTTTCACGCTCATAAGCTGCCATGATGTCTTCAAGTTCTGAAATTCTATCTTCAGTTTCATTTAAGCGGTTTTGCAAGCTTTCAGTGTAAGTTTTCAAATCCTGCCATTCTCTTTGGACCTGTTTCATTCTTGGTAATTCATTCCTAAATTGCTCTTCTAACGTTTCCATTTGTTTCCTATTTTCTTCTAGTCTTTGATCTATTTCTTCTCTATGTGTATGGAACATTTCTTCCATTATTGTTTTCAGTTCGTTTTTTGTCTGAGAGATCATTGCAGGTATGTGGCTTATTTCTGCTTTAAGCTCTTTTATGGCCTGTTGGAGTTGTTTTATTTCGGATGCAATCATTTCATAACTTGCAGGTATGTGGCTTCCTGGTTCCCCTGTATCCTTGCATTCAGAACTCTTTCTGGGTGGGGTTGAGTTGTGAGACTGCATTTTGCTCCTCTGTTTTCCCATTTTTGGGTATCAGATTCAAAATGTTGAGCTTTAAATTCCCCAGGCAGTTCAGCAGGCAAAGGTCTGCTGCAGAGGCTACTCCAGTGTTTCCTTCTCTTTGGGAGAATGTCCCTTAAGCTGTCTGCTGAGATTTCTGCTCCTACTGTCTACCCCAAGACCTGGCCGGGGCGTATAAACAGCTCGCCACTCCAGGGACCTTGCATGCAGGGGGCCGCTCAGGTGTTCCTCCCTGGGTGGAGCTCCTCCCTCACTCAAAAATCCCATCTGGGCACCCAGCCAGCTCTTCCATGCAGTCAGTAAAGTTGCTCAGATGTCCCTCGCTGGGTGGAGCTTCTTGCCGACTCAAAAAAACCGATCAGGGCACCCAATCAACTCACCCTGGGATCGTGCAGACAGGAATGCTGCTCAGATGTATCTCCCTGGATCGAGCTTCTTCCCGACTCAGAAATCCTGCTGCAGTATTCACTCGGCTCACCTGTTCCGAGATCCGTGCCGGCTGGAGATCCTGGCACTCCCTGTTGCTTCTCCGCCTCCTTGGCATTCTCACAGGAGCTGCTGACCACAGCTGCCCCAGTTCCCACTCTCCGGCCGAGGATGGGGCCTGCTGCGGGGGCGGGGCTCTGAGCGGGATCCCGAACTGCTGCCCAGATTTGCGCAGTCTGCCCGAGGAGTGTGTGTTCTCCGAGTTTGCTCTGCTCCACCGCCACCAAAAATTCCTGGCTTCAGCCACCTCCGAGCCGTTCGGGTTCAGGAGCTGGGAGGGTCCGTCCTGCCACAATCGCACTTGGTTGTACACATACAGGGATTCAGCTGAGCCGCGGGCCAAGTGCAGCGCCGATTGCCTCGGGCGCCCAGCTCTCAGGGCCCGCCCACTTCTCACCAGGACTTATCCAGCTGACCCGTTAATGCTCAGGCAGCGGAGAGCAACACGTTCAGTTGGAATTTTGCATCTGCGGACCCGGCACCTGCGCACAAATGATCGGTCTCTGGGAGAATTTCCCTCTGCCACTCACCTGGTCACCATCTTCCCGGAAGTCCTTCTATTAATTTTCTTATCTTCCTTCTATTCTTTATTTTTCTTTCCTTCCCTTCCCTTCCTTTTCTTTTCTCTTTTCTCTCCTTTCTTAAACCCAGGCCACAGGCATGCTAAGCTCATGTTCTACTACTGAGGTTCAATCTCAGCTCCTCCTGCTTTTCTTCTAAACTTAAACAGATCCTTCACAGTAGTAATCAACATTTTCTCTTTCACCCATTCCTTTGTTTTTATAAAAGTGTATCAGCATTAGAAAAGATTTTAGTGAGAAAACTAAACAAAATTAGCCATAGTTAATCAGCTTTTGATTACTGCAACCCTTTCAAAAGGATAACAGTGAAAATAATACCTCATGATTTTTCTTAAAAAATTCACTTTATCTCATTTGAAAAATGATGAGAAATTCACTTTATCTCATTTGAAATATGATGAAACTTATAAAACTATAAGTTTCACCTGAATTTCAGAAACATGCATTCCATTTCATCTTAAGAAAAACAAAGGGCTTTTCAATGTAGTAAATGATCCCTTTCAGAGGAGAAAAGGAATAAAGATGGAAAAAATACTACTAAACAATGAATGTGAATGATGGACTCTTAAAAAGTAAAAACTAGACTCCAGGCAAAAATTATAAATTGAGATGTCTCATTATTCACTTTCTATGTAACTATGTATAAATTTGAGCTGTTATTTATAAGTGAGTAGTTCCATAGCAAGACCATACAATGTATAAAGACATTTTAAGCAATTTATCCATAATATTAATGGGAGGCTTAAACAATAATTTACTTCTTTTATTCTTAGAAGCTGGAAGACTGATGTCAGGGTGACCACTCACCTGCTTTCCCTGGAGACCTTCCTGGTCCGCTGCCGGCCTGGTCTTCTGCATCTCCAAGGCTGGGAGGAAGCCCAGAAGCTGTTCAGCGTCTGCTTCCAGGGCAAGAGTCTAATTCCTAGGGGCTATACTGTAATGGCCTAGACATCCACCAAAGACATTGCTTCACGGTGAGTAGGATTTAAAATACAAATCTGAGGGGACTGTAAATATTCAGTCCATTACAAAAATGTTAAAGAAAAATGTGAAAGAAATTAAACAAAATGGAGATATATTGTTTATAGACAAAATACAATAAACTCAGTTTTTAAAATATCAATTATTTTTCTAAAAAAATGCATAAATTCCATTCAAGATCAATGAAAATCTTAGAAGAAATTTTAGTTTAGAAGACTGAAACCAAAACATAATAACGATACAAAGAGAATCAGCAAAATTCTAAGAAATAAAAACAAGATGAAGAAATTGCCCTTCCAGCTGTCAAGACTCATTTTCAAATACTCCGCGCCCACTAGAGTGACTGACTGTAAATAATAATGCCAAGAAAATTCTATGATTAATAACAAAATGTTTGAAGTGTCAAGAGCAAGTGGTAGACAGTTTATACATTAGACTATTGTAAATTAATTCATATATGTAATATACTTGGTATATATTTTTGTGGGAAAGTTCCTCAGTTTACATATACTCATAATGTAATTATTTTGTGGTTTTGTGCTTTGACTGGCTTTTTACCTCAAGGCAATAATATATATTGAATATATTACATATATGAATATATGTAAACTGATGAACTTGCCCACAAAAATATTTAAATAGTTTTAATTATTCATTATTTGTTATGTATACACTTGTGTTAATAATTTGTGTAAGCATATTTCATAATAAAATTCTACCTAGTTTAAAAGATAGCAAGTAAAAACTATTGTTTTGACATAGAAGAAATGATATATCAGTAGGAAAATGCATATTAAAGAGATTAATGCTGATATGAACATTTAAAATATGGTGTGATATTCAAATTATTCAATAAATGTTTTTGACACATTTGGATCACCACATAGAGAATTATGTTAGATATCAAAATAAGCAAAAATTAAATCAGTAAGCTACTATGTACAAAATTTCTGATGGAATAAAATGTCAAAACTTTTACTTCTAAGTTATATCTATATGATTTGGTTGAGGTTATATTACTTTAATAAGATACAAGTAAAAATCATCTTATAATAAACTACTGTTAAATTGGACAAGCCAAATTTAATTTACATAAATTTATTTTTTATATAAAATATTGACTAAATAAAGGAACATTAAATATAATTGCACTACTCTAAGAGGGTTGTAGGAGAAGTTACACAAACAAAATATTGATACCCAGGGAATTTTTTTAAAAGATGCAAGTTAATATTTTAGTATATGTGTTGCCAAAGAAAGCACAAAAGATGCAAGCTAAAATAACAGAACTATATCGATATTATTGCCCTGAGGTCAAAACCAGTCAAAGCACACAAACATAAAAGCATTAAATAAATAACAGAGAAGCAAAGAGTGAATCGATGAAGAAATTAAAAGGAATGTTTTACAATATCTGAGACAAACACAAATAAGCATATAACATTCCAAAACTTCTAGAATGCAACAAAAGCAGTTTCAAGAAGAAAGCTGAGGCAATAAATACTACATCAAGAAAGGAGAAAGAGCCCAAATAAACAACCTAAGTTTATACCTTTCAAAACTATAAAGACAAGAATAAGCTGAATCCAAGTTTAGCAGAGAGAAGGAAATAGTAAAGGTCAGAGCACAAGTAAATGAGAAGAGACTAGAAGTAATAGAAAAAAAATCAATAAAACAAAAATATATTTTTAAGATAAAGAAAATCAATAAACTTTATCTAGACAAGGTAAGAAGGCTCAAATAAATAAAATCATCACTATAAGAGGAAACAGAGCAACTGCTATCACAGAAGTGGGAAGGGTTAGAAGACTGTTACATGCAACAAATTATATAACTTAGAAGAAATGGATAAATTTCTAGATACATGCTACCTACCAAGATAGAATCACAAAGGGATAGAAAATGTGAACAGACCAACAATAACTTAAAAGATTGAATCTATAATAAAATGTCTCCCACCACAGTAAAGCCCAGGGCTTGATGCTTTCTCAGCCAAATTCAGTTCAAGAATTAAAGATCTAAAACCAGTGCTTCTCAAATTCCTTTAAAATGCTGAAGAAAAGGAAATCCTTTCAAATTTGTCTTACAAGTATTACTCTGATACCAAAGCCAAAACATCCCACAGAAAAGAAAATTACACAGCAAGATCCTTGAAGACAAGAAATGCAAATGTGTGCCACAAAATCCAACAAACTAAACTTAACACTATAATTAATGTATCACTCAAAATAATCAAGTGAGATTATCTGAGGGGTATATTTCTACATATGTACATATGGAACTACTATATGTCACACTAACAGAATGAATGACAAAAACATGAATATCTCAGTAGATGTAGCAAATATTTCATCAGGTCTTTCTCGTGATAAACACTCTCAAACAAGTTAGGTGTAGAAAGGATATAAATCAAAACAACAAAGGACACACATGACAAACCCATGGCTAACATCACACACAATGGTGAGAAGTGGGAATTTTGTCCTCTAAGACCTGGAGCACAGTATGGATTCTGACTTTTACCAATTCTTTCAATGCCCAAATAAAAATTCTACCCAGAGCTATGACACAGGGAAAAGATATAAAAAAAGATCCAGATTAGAAAGGGAGAAGTTAAATTGTCCCTATTTGTAGAGGACATAACTTTATACAGAAAAAATCCTACATGCATCATTTTAAAAATCCTAGAAATAATGAAAAAAATAGTAATGTTGCAGGATACAAAAACATCTGCAAAAATCAGTCAAAATCAAGTATATTTCTATATACCTATACCAAGTGACCCAAAAAAGAAATCAAGTTGACGATTCAATCTACAATGGCTATAAAGCAAATGAAGTGAAAGACTTGAACTTTGAAAAATATACTTTTAGAGAATGAAAATGAGAAAGACACAAATAGCAAGATATCTCACATTCCTGGATAGAAAAATTAATGTTGCTCAAACATCCATACTTCCAGGTGTGCTTTCGATTGTGTTCCCCAAAACATGCTGGAAGTTTGATCCCCAAAGCAGCAGGACTGGTGAGGCGATCTGATGTGGTCACGATAGGCGAAGGTTACTTGTGAAAAGGTTAATGTGGCCCCCTTCTGTGTCGTGCTTGCTCTCTACCCTTCTGCTTCTGTCATGGAATAATGCAGCACAAAGGCCCTCCTCAGATGCCAGCTTCTCCGTCTCGGTCCTCCCGGTCTGTGAGAACGTAAACTCATGTTGACTATCAATTACCCAATCTACAGTATTTTGTAGGAAAGCACAAAACAGACTAAGGTACTACCTAAGGCATTTATTATTACAGTGGCATTTTTTATCAAAGTCACAGTGGCATTTTTTTCACATAAATAGAAACAGTGTTCACAATGAAAGACCCTAAAGAGTCAAAGCAATGTTGAGTAAAAAAAGTGCAGAGTTAGAGTTATCATGCACTTGCTTTTAAAATATACTATAAAGTTAGAATAATTAAACCAGAGCAGCATCAACATAGAAATATACATGGACAAATGTAGCACAAATAGCCTAAAAATAAATTCATGTATTTGGATTAAATTGATTTTCAGCAAAGCTTCCCCAAACACAATGTGGAGAGCAAAGTCCATGCAATTAATCTGTTGGGACAAGTGGAGATAAATATGCATAAAAGTGAAATTAGATCCTTATCTTTTTTTGCGGTACTGGGGATCGAACTCAGGACCCTGCGCTTGCTAGGCAGGCGCTTATTCCACTGAACTATATCCCCAGCCCTAGATCCTTATCTTATAAAACACCAAAATTAACTCAAAATCGATTGATGACTTCAATATAAGATCTGCAAGTATAAAACTCCTAGAAGATAGAATATGGGAATAGACCTAGGAGACCAATCTTGACAATATGTATTTTTGTTTTTTCTAGTGCTTGGTGTTGAACCTAACACCTTGACCATACTAGGTAAGTGTTCTATCACTGAGTTACATTTCCAGCCCTGAGCAATGAATTCTGGATATGAAACTAAAATCATAAGCAATAAAAACAAAAAGATAAATGTAACTGTGTCCAATTGAAAAGGTTTTCTATAACAAGGTGACAGCAGATAGAATGAAAGAAATATCTGCTAACCATATATTTTGTAAGGAATTAATACACAAAATATATTAGGAATTCACCTATCAAAATAGTAAGAATAAATTTTTAAAATTTGAAAAAAGATGTTTAAGAAGTCTAAATGCTCACTTGTTTAATAAAGCATGCAAATAGTTTACATGTGTTTGAAACATACTTAAGATTAGTATACATTACAAAAATTTAAATTGATAGCAATGAGTTGCAATCTCACTCCTCCCAGCAAAGAGTAAAGATGACAGTTGGTAAGAACTGGACAAAAACCTTATGTCAGTTGGTGGGAGCATAAATTGATGCAGCCTTTAGTGGAAAACAATCCAGAGGTTTCTTTGTACATTAAAAATCAAAGTACATATAATGTATGTTGTAACAAAAAATGAAATCAGTGTATAAAAGAGGTACTTTCAATCATGCATGGATTTGACATTATTCACAGTGGAAGACATATGAAATTAACCTAAATGTTCCTTATTATATATATTTATTTATTTAAATATATAACGTGTGTGTGTGTGTGTGTATATATATATATATATATATATCATATGAATGAGCTGGGCATGATGACACACACCTATAATCCCATCACTGTTTGAGGCTGAAGCAGGAGGATCTCTGTGAGTTTAAGTTCAGCCTAGGCTACATAGTGAGGTCAAGGTCAGCCTGAACCACATAAGTGAAACCTTATCTCAAAATTATAAACAAATAAATAATAAATAAAATATATGTACATATGAATAGTATCCAGCCATTAAAAGAAAAGGAATATTATCTTTCATGATAACCCCTACAGTGTTGAGTAAAATAGATTGACACAAAAAATAAAACATCGTTTCACTTGTGAGTGTACTCTGAAAAGGCTGAATTCATACAAGTACTGACAATAATGGATCCCAGGGGCCGAGGATGAAAGACCGGCAGCTGATAGACAGAGGATACGAAATTTGATTCACGTTGCTGCAATATGCTGAAGAGACCTACTCTACAGCCTGCTGACTACAGTTAATAACTACCTACTATATTTTTAAACATTACTAGCAGAGATTTTAGGTTTTTTCTACACACACAGTCACGCAAAGGTAACTGTGAGTCAATGCATGTGTTAATTGCTCTATTCGTGTGCTCTGTGACATACACGGAATTCAGCATAATGTGAGCAGGACCAGTATGTGCAGTTGTTTCAGTTAAACACAAACATAGGGAAGTACCTGCCGGTAAATCTGGATCTGTCAGCAACGTCTTCCCACGCCAGCCCTTGAGCATCTCCCTGAACCAAATCAGTCTTTGCCAGAATCTAGCAGTAGATTCTTCACTCAACTCTCAGCTCTGACTTGTTTCCTTCAGTTTACTGTCAACTTAATACCTAGTTTTATTAAATTAGAGTTAGATAAAATAATTCTGAAGAAAACCAACAGTTGTTTCATCTCAACATGAGCTAAAGCATTACAGTACAGTATGATTACAAAGCCCAGTTTGTCCACAGGAGTCTTCATTTATTTTTTGCCCTAACCCACTTAATAATAGTCCCCTTTTCACTATGATAAGCACCCTGTCGGATGATGAATAGAGAGTTGGCAAAATCCCATCCTTCCTAGATCTCTCTTGGCCTGTTCCACTCTGCCCCCACCCCCTGGGCATCAGCCTCACTTCCTTCCTGTCCTCACCTCAGGGACTTCTAGCTGCAGTTTACTCTTCCTCTGACTGGAAACATCTGCTGTCTACATATCTCATTTCTCGTAATTTCTAATAAGATTCAATTTATCAGTTAATTTTTATATCTATAATAATATTCTCACAGTTGTATTTAGTATAGTCCAATTTTTGACATTCTTTTCTATCATAGGTTTTATACTTTTTTGACACATGATTTATGTATACTTTTAGCCTCTCTTTGTCCTGCCAGACAATAAATAAATTCTAAGCTCAAATTTGTACTTATGCATTTAATTCCAATGATGCCTATCATTTAATATGTAATCATCATATATATCTTCAATAAAAAAATTAAAAGACTAATTTTATTGCAAAATATGCATAATACAATGTATGTAAAATGTTAAGACATATAAGAAAATAATCTTTATACTCTTATGCAGACACTGAACTAAGTAGTCTTGGGCAAAAAAGAATGAAAAAGGATAGGACGGGTGGTGTTATTGGTCATTTCTGCCTTACCAGAAATACTACCAGATATTTCTTAACAAAAGATACAGTGAACATGAAAGACTTAATATTTTTATTCTCACAATGATAGAAAGCGTTATTTTTATATTATTCTACATACTTTTCTCGATTTTCCTGTAAAATATGATATATTTTAGCAATGATAAATTGAATAACAGAAATCTATACTCTCATTAACTAGGAAATCATTTATAAAATACTTTATAAGATGCAAATTTATTTAAAGAACGGACTTTTAAAAAGATACTTTTGAATACTGTGTTTAGTGAAAAAACACTGAAACTCAAATTATCAGTTAGCAACAAACAAATGATGGTGCAGGGTGTTAGTTCCTCTACAGTGTAATTGAGAAATTAGCCTTTACTTTAAATTAGCCATTAGCCATTCTTAATGTCAGGCCCTAGAGTTTATGTCATTTATTGGCGTGGCTTTTTACTAGCTCCTCAATTTCCTCAACTCTTCATCCTCTCTCCTCCTTCTCCCATCGCCTCAGTAGGAAAGGAAAGTCATATTCTGAAGTCATGTGACATTCTAGTCTTTCCTTCGCCCATGCAAAGAAATGTAGTGCCCTGTTCCCCCGAACTCATACAACTGCGTCATTTGTTTGCACGAAGTACTTTATAAGTCATTGTACGATCTTCAGCCTTATTCCTTGCTCCCAGCAAGGAAAATAACTTCCAAAATTTAGTGTGTATTTTATAGTAGAGAAGATGTATAAAAAGCAAATGTTGATATAAATAGATTTTCCTGTTAACTATAGATTAGTAATTAGATGAGTAACGTGGCATATCCTGCTGAAGTTCTGCTCTTCACTACTTTGGCAAAAATCTCTTTTCTCCAGTGTATCAGCACTCTATGTCAACCGTGTTTTGTATGACTCAGAGAGGATAATGTATTTTAAATGATCATTCTCAATAACAATAGTAAGGCCTCTAAAATTATGTCAATGAGAATTTGGAAAATAAAAGAACAAACACAGAGCCACAGTTGGATACATGGCATTGTTGGTAAAAGTAATTTTAGCAAACTGAGAAAGGCAAGCAATTGCTTGAAATTTTTTTTTTGATATTGAAGAATCTATGAAAATCAATCAAGCAATTCAAGTGAAATGAAAACTTTAAGGAAATTATGTTTCTAGTGTACTCACAGCAGTAATGAAAGATACCAAAATTGCATAGAAATATATAAGTGTATGAGAAGCATTTCAATTGGAGGCCACATTTTTAACATTCTATGAAGCATTGCTAATAGCACCCTTATACATAGTGATAGCATCACTCTATCCAAAAGATAAAGTGGAATCTGCTCTGTGAGTGATTATCTTTCCTTTTTTATTGATTCAGTCTCTTTCCAGACCAAAACTGTTTGTTTAGAATACAGCACTGACACGAATGAGAATAGGTAACACAGCAGCAAAGAAATAATTTTCTATGCATGAGAAGAAAGTAGTCTATTATTGTCTTCATTTACGCTTAATTCAAACTCAGATACAAGTATATGTACAGAATGTCTGTGACGTGACTCATCATCACAAATAAAAGTTTTCTATGTGTTAGATTTCAAGATATCATGTGATCAAAACTTTCACAGTTTTATTCTTCATTTTTGAGATATAACAATTATGAGTCACAAAACTATTTGTATGGATTTGTCCTGCTAAAGCATAAGAAATACCTGCTTAAACTCCTTTGGCACTGAGTTTGCCCTCAGTGAATGGAATGACTTTTCTGATATCATCAGGAAAGAGCGTTGATCTTGTGTTGTTTCTCTCACTTTCTGGTCACAAGAAACTTATCAGAAGGTGTTGAACTGAAGACATGGTGAATCATCATCACACTCCAGGTGCCTATCACGGTTCAGTGAGCAAAATGATACTCTGAGCAAGTGCATGAGCTAAGTAACTTCCATATTTCATTGAGATATTTTAAATAGTTCATAAATAGAAGAAGACTACCTTCTAAATTGGTTTAAATATTTAATCTCATTGTAATAAAATTTCTAGTGGAGTTTTTTATAACTTCGGAATGATTCTAAAGGTTCTATTAAGAGAAAGTAAAAATAGTAAAGAAACTTTTTGGAAAGTATGATTAATGAGATGCTTTCTTTTATATAAAATACAAACCAACTTTAGAATTATCAAAAATGATTCAGTATAGATTAACAGCACAGAAAAAAATAATTAATACCACAGAATAAGTGGCTGAATATATTAGGAATTGTCCATAAAATAAAAACTGTATTATTAATGATCAAAAATTTTAACTTTTAGACATGTTGTATTAGAAGAATTGGTTAAACATTTGGAGAAAATTTAATTATTCTTCCCATCTCATTTCCAAATAACTTGAAGTATGCTAAATTAAATGTAATAAATATGAACATTAGAGGCTGTAGATGAAAATTAGCTGGACTCTTAGATTAGCCAATAACTTCTTGAGAACATAATGGTACAATAACTGGTAAAGTGAAAAGGTCAGTTGCTTGTAAGGACACAAAATTTTAACACATGTGTTAAACTTGTTAATAATATTTCCCATGAAAAATGTGAGGGAGCCAACTACAACAAATATGGGTGCTAATACAATTGTCCCTCTGCATCTTCGGGGCATCGGTAACACCCAAAAAAGTAAAATCTGCAGATGGTCAAATCCTGGCACCGTGCGTGACCATGGCAGCATGAGGATGAAATGTGACGTGGAGAGACCTGGTCTGATGGTGAGAGGCTCGGAGGGCTGTCCAAGGAGAGCAAACACAGTGAGGGAATCTCAAAGGAGCAGCTCCACATGCTCTTTGGCTTTTATTTAGAATACCAGGCAGTAGAGCAGGAAAAACAGCTCGGATAAGCAACTGCACAAAGTCTAAGCAGTTTATTGGGAAAAGGGGAAGGACAATGGTTGGACACAACGCGCTTTACTTGTCTAAACATCTAGTGGTTCTCCACACATTATGCTCAGGGGCTACATGTTTTCCCCACAGGCCCCTTCATGATTTTAATCATCATTTGCCATCCTTCTGGTCATCCCCAAATCCCTTATATAAAATGCTGGACTACTTTTATATAACACACGCCCATCCCCCTGAATAATTTAAAGTTAGATCATTTATGAAACTTGCTATAAAAATATATTCTATGAATAGATGTTGTGGGGTACTGTTTAGAAAATGATGACAAGGAGAAAAGGTCTGTACATATTCAGTGCATACAGATGTAATTTTTTGAATATTTTAATTCTTTAGGGTGTTGAGTTCACAGATCCAGAATCCTTGGATACAAAGGCTAACTGAGCTTAGCAAGTGCTGGGACACCAAGATTAATTAAAGAGTAACTTACACCCCATAAATCAGTGATGGTCATGGTCAAACCACTTTCAAATGATCACTGAAATGTAGAAAACATCCATGTTTGTGAAGGAAGAAATGCAAAATACTAAACCAGATATGATTTTCCAGCTACACAATTAGAAAGATTTTTTGCATAAGATGATACCCTATTGTTGTATAAAATAAAAAATATAGGCATTTTATATAGGCTGTTAAAAAAACATAAAAGGCCGGGGATATAGTTCAGTGGTATAAGCACCTGCCTAGCAAGGGGTACAAGGTCCTAAGTTTGATTCCAGCTACAAAAATATATATAATTATAATATAATTAATATAATATAATAATATAATGATCTAATTTTTGGAGACAGTAATTTTGAAAGGGAGTAAGAGGATGGTGATATTTCTTATATATATGCATAAAGTTTATGAAACTATGACCCTTACATTTAAGCTTTAGAACATTGTCAAGTCTAAAACAGAATCAAGTCTGGCAAACCAAAAAATTTCTTTTATTTTTGGCATAGACACATATTTCTTAAAATTTGCCCTTATCCACTGATTTATTATGATAAAGGAAGCTGCCCTCTTCAACATCTCCATGATGAAAGTCTTCTCACTATACCAATCCAAGACCATCCATCATGATGAAGTCTGTACCTATAGAATAAAAAATTGTGGATCTGGTTAACTAGGACTTTAAAGAGAGAGGAGTGAGTTAAAGAAAGAAAAAACAGAAAGACCAAGGAAAGAGGAAGGAAGGAAGGAAGGAAGGAAGGAAGGAAGGAAGGAAGGAAAGAAGGAAGAGAGGGAGGGAGGGAGGGAGGGAGGAAGAATGGTGCATAAAACCAGAGCTTCCTTTTAAGTGACTTAAGAATACTCTTCAGTTAGTATTTTGTTGTTACACAAAGAAAACAATCAATTACTGATCAAGACTGTTATTCAAATGAAAGATCTACCTGTAGTCCTTTAATAATGGTAAAACACTGGATTCAACTTCTATCTCTATTAGTAGTTTAGTGATGAAGTAAACTACAAGTCATTCATCTAGGAAATTGCACACCATGACTAAAAGCCATTTATTGAACAATAATTAATGGAATGATAAAAGTCTAGCTAAAAGAAAAGCACCATAGAAAACACATTTCCAATGAGACAATATTATTTCAGGGAGAGAAAAATAAAGGTAATACACTAAAACCATTACCATTTATATTATAAGTTTTTCTTCTAATTTTTTATATACTGTGTGTATTCTAATATTCTGCAGTTAAACCCATTTCTATTTTAATACTTTTTGAAAGTGATGAGAAAATGATCTTTTAAAATCCGAGATTTTGTGTTCAACTCTGTATTTTTACCAGTATGAAAAAGGCAGCTACTTGCCAGTCAGTCCAAGTTACTGCTAAGTCGCTGCAGTAGATTCCCCGCCCCCATAGGTCTATATAAGCATTAGCGTTCCTGCCGTCCTGCTCTCTGCTGTCATTGCTGCCACGAGAGGACATGGCATAATCATGAATCTAAAGTCAAGACAGAGACTGACAGTATGTTGGTAAAAGAAACTCATTTTACCCAGCACAATTCTAAAGAGAGGCCACAGAATTAATTTGTCTTCTGATACAGTCCCCATTCTAAATGAGAGGAGGAGTGGTAACGCATTAGTCTGTGTCTTTAATGTCACAGTTCTAATTTAGCACATTATTGAGAAGATAAATCTTTGAGTAAGTCCTGCATAAATAATATATTGTTATGACTGTGTTAATAAGCACCTTATTTTAATTTATTCCTAACAAATAGTAGACACGCACAAATATTTATAGAGTGTTTTAAGGTATAAAAAATAATAATTTATGAAATCAACCAAGCTATCTCCCAGTTTAAAGAACATTCTTGTGACTTTTGAAGTCTCTGAGAAACTTCCCTACTACTGTGACTATTCTGAATTTTGATTCACTGTATGCTTTCTTTTCTTACTCTCTCAGAACGACATATAATGGGACCATATAACAGACGGACACTAAAACCTGACTGTAGCATAACGAATTCCAGGTCCATCGATGCCACGCCCTTATCAGTAGTTTATTCTCCAGACTGCTGAGTCGTCGCTTTGCTAACCTTTTAGGTCTCTAGGACAAAATACCTGATTCTCACAATTTAAAGCGGGACAGGCTTCATTTGCCTCAGACTCGGGGCACTCAGTTCATAGCTGACTGACTCCAGAGCAGAAACGCATGACGGAAGGGAAGGCAGAGGAGCTGCTCATCGCCACCCAAGCAGGAAGCAGAGAGAGAGGGGAGGAGCCAGGGCCAAGCGCACAGCCTTCCTGGTCAGGCTCCGGTGGTCCGGCTCTAACCCGGTCGCGATTTCGGACGCTGTATTCCGCCATAACTTCATCCACGGGCGAATCCACAGGTGGGTGTGGCATCCCCACGGTGCAATCGTCTTCCAAAAGCATCACCTCCGAGTAGGTGAAATTCGGGGCTAATACTCTAATCTGAAGAATAACCATAATGTTCTATTATACAAGATGTGCCTCCAGTTGTCCATCCGTGTGCAGGTTCATCTGAACAGAGCCACAGTCCACTGAGTATAGGTAAAACCTGGGGGCACCAGATGGGCATGTGGCTGGTACACTTCACGCACTCAGAAGGGTCCCAGACCTGGTTAAATACTCTGTGGCCATCCTCTTGGTAACAACTTCATATATGAACTTATGCTGGTAAACAAAGTTTAATGCAATCCTGCTGCATGGGATTGAGCTGAAGTGTGTGTTGTACATGTGTACACTACCCCTTGTGGCCCATTCATGAACACAGACTTCTCGTGAGACTTGATCCCAGGGAATGCGGAATAACACTAAGCAAGTAAAAGGTGAATGTGTTACATCCACCACTGAACAAATAAGAGTGTCATAGTCCTGCCAAAATAAACACAAGTGAAATAGAAAACCTGAATAATTTCTTATTAGAGAGATTAAATATAGTTGAAAATAATGCTTCATCAGAATGCCAAATGGCTGTAGAGCTAAATCACTCTAAGCATTTAAAACAAATCAATTCTAATCTTGCATAAAATCTTCCAGAAAACAGAATAGTGAGAACACTTTCAATTTCCCTTCATAGGCCAGCATAACAGTGATACCCCAAACTAACAGTGATTTTCTAAGAAGGGAAACTATAGGCCAGTCTTAGGAATGTAAATGCAGAAATCCCCTCCAGTACTTAGAAACTGGTCCCAGTAATACAGTATACAAAAGGAACCACCTCTTCGCATTCTGGGCTTTAGTTCAGTAATGTAAGTGTGGTGTTTCAATTTCAAGAGTAATCAAGGTAATCTACCACCTTAACCAAATATAGAAGAATTACACATTTGTCCCATTAAAACAAAAAAATCAATAAAATTCAAAATTCTTAGAATAAAGCACTCAGCTAGTTAGGACCTGAGAAAATTTTCTTTAAGACTAAAACTAGGTATTAACAACAACAAAAAATAAACATATACCACAGCAAGTCATGGTATTTTGAGATAACTTCTTCAGGGACTGAGGATTAGGGCCAGGAGACAAGAGTCTGAGCCAAGGCGAGGGGCAAGGCTCCCTGGGACCACAGGGCACCTCCTCTAGGGGATAGAATCAGCATCCACGGTTCCTGCATGAGGGAACGTGAGGTGGACCTGACCTTCAGTTCCCGCACTGCGCTGGAGTTCACAGGGGAACCCTCTGCAGGGCCTCCCTGCTGTCTATTCCCAGAGAAGACTGCAGCAGAGCTGCCCCCCCACCCCCGGGGTCCGTCAGGAAGAAGTCACTGCAGGTGCTGGAATCTGGGTCGTTGGTCTGTGTTCTGGCCAGCAGAGGCTGCAGAGAACTGGGCCACAGCTCGCTGGTCTCAGGTCCCTGCTCTCACAAAGGCCAGAGGCTCTAAGATGCCCAGACCTGGGGCACAAGGTAGGTTATCAAGGGGCATCTAATCCCCACCCTCTTGCCTATGTAATAGAGCTAAATATATTCAAAAGCTTTAGAAAAAAATGGCACATTGATATACCTGGCAAAAGATAACATTTACCTAAAGATCATTTCAGACCTTAAAAATAAAACAACCATCTACCCACTTTCAGAGAATAAAAATCTTCCAAATTAATCTTGTAGAAAGCATTGGAATGTGCTGCGAAACATATTAGATCTTTACCTTTTATTTCTACATGAAATATGGCAAAGCAATTGCCCTCTTGAGTACAATGGAATGGATATTCACCTTTTAAAATTGTGTTTAGAAATAAATTATGAGTTACCATATCTAAGAAAATGCATGTGTACATGTTCTCCATATTTCTGTACATTTTATCAGAGAAATGATTTTGAAATTCCTGAGAAAAATTATGTAGTAGGAAATTTAAAATGTTTGGAAGATCTTTTTCCTAGTTTTAATAATGCTTACAGCAAGCCTATATTTTATACTATGAAATGAAGTTATCATTGTCTGAACTAAGTACTTACACAATATGTTCCTAAGTACTTGCAATTATTTTTATTCTGGTAGTTTATATAAATAATGGGATAACTTAATAAGAATTATCAAATACTGCATTACAAATTAATGAATAGACAAAGTAATAACTAAAATTCTGATCCGCTAAATGTCCATTGTATATTATTCTGGATGCCAGATTTAGCAGATGAATGACTTTTTAAACGTGTAATTAAGAGAAAAGCTAAAATCATGTCCATGAAGCAGGAGTGATGCAACCAACTAGACTTCATGCTTCATTAAACAGCTGTAAACTTTCTCTAGACAGGCCATACAGAATTAGACGAACTGAAGTCATGTCTGCACAAAAATGCTCTTTTCTTGTGCTGATCATTTAAATAAGTCAAATCTGCATGAATGCAGTTGGGGCTCGTGGGTTCTACTTTTGTGAATTCAACTCCTCCTTCAAAATTATTTACAAACCTAAAATCAGTACACTACTTTTAGGTTACGTTAGTGTGCTCAGAGGTGGAAAATGTTGAGTTACCTACTTTGCAGGCCACCCCGCTGAGGTTCAGCAGGCCATTCGCTGCCTCCTTCCAGATCCGTACTGCAGGAGATCAGAGGATGGAGAGAGTTGTCGGGGTAGCCCAGTGCCAGCTTGGAAGCAAACAGGGACGATCAGAATCCCAGTTCTGGTGCCTGTTAATGGAGCAGCCTCAGACATGTCCTGTAACACTTCTGAACTTCATTTTCCCTTTTCTTTCCAAAATAAAGAAACTAGACTCTACCCAGATGAGTTGATTTTAGGACCTGAGAGCATAATCTAAGTCGGAAATGGTTTAACATTTGTTAAGATTCAAAGCAACTTTATGAAGCATAACTACTTTAAATAACCAGGGTTCACATACATATACATATATAAATGAATATCAATTTATGTAACTTAACTATAGTTTATTCATAGAGACATGAACTGAAGTGTTCTGATTTTCATCTGAAAGTCATTAGGATAACCTCTTATTTAAGCACAACTACATGAGCTTAAATTATTTAGTATTTGTGAGAATAAAAATCAAGCAATGGTAAAACAAATTATAGACAAGGTGAATAATATTCTACTGACATACACAAAAGTGTGAAAAATCCACAAAACATTAGATATCTTCTAAAACATGGAAAATACCAGAAAAACCATACTGCTCATCACAATTTACCAATATTTTAATAAGATTTAAAAGTTAAAATTATATGAAGCAAAAAGAGTAATTTCCAATTAAGTTTTTGATTAATGAATTTATAGTTTTCAAAGTTTACTTACACATAATCAGAGGTGAGATATTTTAGCTTGTACCTATACATACAGTTATTATTTCATAGCTTATAATCAACATCTTTAAGAACAAGTATAAAGAAAAGATGATGGAAATAGACAAATACATGTTACAGTGACATGATGTAAATCAATCTATGTTTTATGCTCTTCCTTCATTGGCAATATACATCAGCTAAGAATGGGGGAGGGAAAAACTGCTTCCTTTAAATTATATCCATGTTAAATTGATAGTGTCAGCTAAGAAATGCACTAAGATTTCTGAAACTGGTAAAAGCAAAATAAAAACCTATAATGTAAAATTGTGACCGAGATATTTTCTTTTGCTATGGAGACACTACATACAGTAAGTGTTACAATTATGTAATATAGAATAAGTACTTAAAGTGTTCCTAGAGGGCATTCGAATGTAGCTGTTTGAACATGAAAACCTAAGTCTTGGCATTTGGCCTTAGAAATGATTAAGAGAGTATATCCTTTCACTAGGGTGCTTGCCATTTTTGAGTTGACTTTCTGGATAACACTCAATTCTTTAATGTTGTATACCTTTTATTGAATTTCTATTGATTAGACTATTACTCTGTTCACAATAATGCAAATGATTCATTTTTTAGCAATAAAAATAAATTAGTGGTGTAGAATGTAAATTATCTGTAATACCTTCTAATTTTAGTTGCTTTTAACATCTTATTGGCTTCCCCATCAATTATTAAATTAAATAAAATCTTCAATATATATTGATTTTATATTTACATAACTATATTTCATGAGATAACTGATGCTTACTTTGAAAATGTTAGCTCTGTATACAAAATCTAGTTGGAGAATACAATAGTTATCTGTTCCTTGACCAATACTGCCATTGTACATATTACTCATAAGTAGACAACTTGGCCAATTGGAAATAGTTGGTTTTATAGTTCTTTGAAGGGCCTTATGTGATTAGATGTGATTTTTCTGCCTTTGTGATTAATAATTGCAAGGTTTAGATATTTAAAAAGTCATTTTTCTCTGACTATCCATCTTATCATTGCATACTTTCAGAAAAGTAATAACTTGAACATATAGTTTCTTCCTAAGTAAGACTGCAACTATGGGGACTGTTATTTCTTTATCTACTGAGGGTGAAGTTTACATGGAGTAGCCACTGTGTAGGCTACTCTTCTTCTGGTTATCTTTTCATAAGATACATTTGAAATCCTACATTTTCAAAGAATAGCACAACAAAACATTTTTATTTTTATTTTATTTTATTTTAAAGAGACAAAAAGAAACAATTAAGATAAAAACAAAAACAACACAGAAACAACAAAAATGATACATGACCTCAAATCAAAATGATAGGAATTAACAATGGTTGCTACACTACATGCTGTTATCTTCAAGGAAATTACTCAGTCCACCAGATGTAAGAATGCAACATTGTTCAAACAATCAAAGACAATAACAATTAAAAAAAACATTGGAAATGAGGCAGAGCCACAAAACACTTTTAAAACGAATGTAATCTTCCTTGATTTTCTTTGTAGCTATTTTATTATTTCTACTTAATACATATATTCATTTTAAGGGAAAAGGGATATCTTTGAAATCTATCACATCTAAACATCTCTAATCTGAATTTTGGATTTCTAAATATAATTCTAATTCTGAATTTCTAAATTCCTTTTAACTTGTAGTTGATTCATGATTAAAGCATTATTATGCTCTTGTTGGAAAGTTCTGCATGTTTCATAAACCTAATGCATATGCTGCAAAGTAATGTTTTCATACCAGGCTTCATTTCCTCTTCCAGGGAAATGACTGTGCACACAGAGGGTCCCACAGTGGTATGTCAGCAGACATAAGGAAATAGCCAGGTTATGCAGATACAGTGGTTTGTACACTAAGCAAGCCCTCTCTAGGTGAGAAACACTCTTTTGTGTTGACACTGTGGTTCTCAGATGCACAGAGTTTTTCTTGATATACATGGAAAGGCTGATAAAATCAAAATTTCCAATTAAAATTTTATTCTTTATACAGATTAGAATATTGTTAAGCAACTTTTGGGGCCTGAAAATCTAGAATTTGAATTTTAATTCCAATGTTTTTATGCTCTTAAATTGAATAATTGTCTTCTTCGTAATTTAGAAAATAGATATACAGTGCTTGATTCAGCAGCACTTATACTAGAAAATAGGGGTAAGGTTGCTATTTCACAAACTTGTGTGGAGTCAATGAGATGCTGTTTTTGAGAGCCTTATGAAATGTCTAGAATCACATGAAGATATGCTTATTCCTTTGGTCATTTTTTATCTGGACACACTCAGTTTTGAGAAGCACCATATTAAGCTGAGAGATAAAATCTAAAAAAGGTGATTATGCCTATATACCCCTGTACCTGTTCATCAAATAAATAAGTAAAATACAAGAAAGCATTTTATGAATACTATTTATTAAGCAAGTATATTTTATTTTATGTGACAAAAACTAAATGTTTAATCTTATATAGCTATTATTGCAATATGTCAAATTTTGAATTTTGAATTTCTAATTCTAAATCTGAATTTATAAATTCCTTTTCACTACTTGTTTATTGGTGACTAAAGCACTATTATGCTCTTGTTGGAAAACTCTACATGTTTCATAAACCTACTGTATGTACTACAAAGTAATGTTTGTTAAGCCAGACCTCATTTCCTCCTCCAGGGAAATGGCTGTGGATACAAAGAATGTTAAAAACTTAAGACAGCACATTGAGTGTACGTGTGATATATTCAGGAAATGAAGACACTTCTTATTGGCCTTAGCGACTACCACCTCTTTTACTCCACTCTGCCTGTTTGCAAGATTTCTGATGGAAGTCAGACTGCTACCCTCACTCCTCTGTAGTTAAGGCAGATTTTTTAATTCCCTGGTTTCTTTCCAGATTGTGTCTTTGCCTTTAGTTTTATGTAGCTTAAATATGGCATGTCTGAGTGTTCTACTTAAGTATTTATTTTAACTTTTTGCTTAGCATTATAGCCTTTTTTGGTGTTTTTCAAACACTGTGAATCTGAGATCTGGTCTCTCTTTAATTTTATTCTCAACTTATTTCTCTAAATATTTCCCCTACCTCTTTCCCATTTTTTCTTTTTTTCCCCTTTCTGGTATTCCAGTAATGAGCATGCTGCACACACTCCAATTTTACATGCTTCTTGGATGTTCTGCTTTTTTTAAAATTCCTCTTTCTTTTCATATCTCAATTGGGAAAGTTTGATCTGTTTCAAATTCATTGAGACTTTCCTTGCCTCTTCAGATTATTTTAGCACTTGTTTCTCTTTATTACAAGTAGCACATGTTGTATGGGCTAAAACCTACTCAAGTAAATACGCTCTTGGTGAGATTTGCAGGGAGCTGGCTAGGGCTTTGACTGTATTTCCTGTTTGTTCTAATATGAATGACAGCTGAGGAAGCTGAGCGTGGGAAGGAAGTATGCGCCCTATACGAGCCAAAATGAAGGGAAAACATGAATTTTACTTGCCTAGAATGAGCGCTCCTGAAATGGAACCTGAGGGGTCTGTTTTCTTGTAGATTAAAAGAACTAGAAGGAGTTTTTAGCATCCCAGTGGTTAACAAGCACGTTAGCGTTGGGGACAAGAATATCACGGACTGTGGCTGGCTGTCAGGCGCTTGGTAAGCCTGCCTCGCCACCTCGCCGGCTGGGTGACCTGGGTGACAGATCCATGCCTCCTGTGTCCGCACCCTAAGGAATTTGTTGACTCAGTTTTATGACATTTTAAATACGTTTTGAAGTTTTGCGTCAAATGTCATTTTTCTCTAATGTCCTTGATTTCTTTCCCTTCATCATTTTCCCGCTCCTGGGAGAGGATCTCTGTCTGGAAGGTATTTCAGATGCGGCCCTCTGAGGTGACGAGGACTCACCGGGAAGGGTGTGGGCTGGGAGGGCAGGGAGGCTTCTGTGAATCCTCCAGAGTCCACTGCTGGTCGGCTCTTCTCACCATTTCCTCATGTTTCTGTCTGTCCTCCACAGGTGAAGATTTTTTCGTCCTCAATTCTCTTCTCTATGTACACTGTTAATCTATGTTCCTATGACTGTGACTATGTGTCCTTCTGACTCTGTTTCTGCAGTTCTTCTCTGCCCCTTAGGGTTGACAAGACAGCTGTAGGAAGCCAGGTAGGACTTCAGAATTGCCCTGTGGGCAGCTGGGGATATGGTTCAGTGGAATAAGCGCCTGCCTAGCAAGCGCAGGGTCCTGAGTTTGATCCCCAGTACTGAAAAAAAAAAAAAAAAAGTTGCCCTGTGGGCAGCCTCTGTCTGGACTGCTGGATTTTGTTATGAAGAATAATTTAGGAAGGTTAAGCCTTGGCTACTCCTCCCTGCCTCCTTTCAGGGCCTTTGAGGGCATTTTTTCCCCTTGCTTCTTCACTGTAACAACTCCACTGTTTTGTGATTCGTGAAAAGTCCATGAAAGGGTGGAAGGAGGAATTTTTTACTCTCCTTGTTACAGATGTTTGGTCTCTAGCAGATCACTTAAATTACTCATAAATTTGCCCTGGGGCTATGATTTCAGTGATTTCTTCTCTGTATCCGCACATTTCAGGTACTCTCCTGCTCAGGGGCTTGTTCTTCAGCCTTTGTGTGGCAGTTTTCCCTGTGACCTTAGCCCTTTGGCTAGTCCAAGAAATGTTATTACCTTTCATGTTTGAATATTATTTGGTTCACACCACATGATCCACTATGTTATGTTATTTGACTTTTATACATATTGTGAAGTAAATTACCTTTCAACAATAAAATTATCCCTTACAAATAACTTTACTTGCACTTTAATTATTTGAGTAACTACAAATCTTTACTTTTGCAGTATACAAACCACAAACAGGTCTCTGAATAGAAAGTAACCCTTGATTTGATTTCTCTTCCTATCCTGACTTCCCTTCCTCATATCTTTTAATATTATTTTAAAAGCCACACTAGTCAATTCCTGTTACTTCTGAATCTTTCACATACTAAAATTGAAATGACACATTCTATTGTTTCCTATTGAGATGAGTGCTGAATGTAAAACTGATTTTGAAATTGACGTCTGGCCAACATAATCATGGGTAACAGAAAGGCATTAATATGATGCATGGCCAGTGCTCAAGCTCGTCTGCAATAGCGTATTCAGGAACAAGTTAGAGAAGAGTTGTTTGTTCAATGTGGACTTCATCTTCATTACTCACCATGTTGTCCTGGCTGATTAAAGGACATTTCTGTGATTCTTTGATTCACTTATTCAGATTTAAGTCTAGTGGTCTGTTTCCCCAGAGTGCTTGGCTGACAAATCTTCACCAATATTTTGTTTACTTCTGCCCACTAAGCCAGGCAAATATACACAATCCAGAAAACTTGAGGGTTGAGAAGTTGGTGGGAACAGGGATGTGTGGGTGACACTTATGGGTGCAGAACTAATAGGAATTCATTCTCTTCTCCACTGTCCATTAATGGCTGGTGTTAAGGGATGTTGCAGTTTGAGAATGAGTATGAGTTAACTACAACAGGAAGTGACGCTCATCATCACTACTGCAGCCAAAGACTTAAATTAACTGTAAAAGTCACTGATTCTAAGTACTCCTCAGAAATAGTCTCATTATGAAGCTAACAAAGTTTCAGAATGTCTGCATCTGTCCTGCTTGGTAGTTGACAATCCCATCTTCTAATTTGGTGCCTTGTTGGATCAATGAAGCAGATGCATCCTTTTATTGCTCTGTGCGGTTTAGACATCTTCTCATTTAAGTCAATATTTTTTCTCTTTAGGAAGTGAAAACACAGCAGAAATAGCAGAAGTATATTATTTCAGTCATGCAGTAAATATATATATATATATATGTGTATATTCATAACGGACTTACAGCTTATCCAATTTACCCATGGTTTTCCTCAAAACGTCCCCCCTCCCTGCACCCACACAAGAATGTCATGGTGCCAGATCCTGTGTTATTCTACTAGCCAAAGTCTGGCAGTCATCTGATAAACTAAAAGAAAAACCACATCTAGAAAAATCTGGTATTGAAATCTAACCATCTTTTATGGATTTGCTTATTAAGGTAAAAGGTTGCACATTAAATTTCAAAACTAAGATCTTTCTGTTAGCTTTTATCCACTATAACAAAATACTTGAGATAATCAAGCAAAAGAGGAGAGCTTGATTCACAAACTTCAGTCTATACCTGGCCGGCACTATGTGCTGAGCTGGAGCAACAGGGTGGGGGGCAGACAGTGGAGGAAAGACTATCACCTCATAGCCACACAGAAAAAGCAGAGCAGACAGAGCAAGGTCTCGCTGTCCCCTCCAGTGCTTGAAAGACCTCCTATTAGTGACCACTGAAGCAAGAAAGAATAAGATAGGTAGAAAAGAGAAAAGGAAACTCTTAGCTACAGATTGTGCTTTTAAGAAGACTGCAGTTTTGGGGACCCATTGAAGTTACCCAAGGTTATACAGCTTGGTGCTTCCTAGGTCTCTGTTCTTTCCAGACCCATCACTTCCAAAATCCCTTAAGAATACCAAAAATTTATAAAACTGGCTTTATTGAGAAACTAAAGAGCAGAAATCTGACCCTAAGATAAAATGACAGGTTGAGAGAATTCAAAGAATGTTTGTATTTTTTAAAAAATATACACTCATCCCTATAAAATGGGCCTGGCCTGCTGGGAAGTGGGCCAGCTTCTCCCTGGGTTTCTACCCCTCTAGAAAAACACACAGAATCAAGCTGCAACTGAACCTTCAGCACTGGCACCTTGGGAGGGCATGGAAGCTCCAAGCTGCAATGATACCTGGGTAATGAAAAATAAGTCTCTATTTCAGATTTTACTCTAGAGAATTACTTCTATCTGTTAAACCTCAATAATATCATTCCCTCCTAAAATAATTACCTTCTCTTTGACATTCAACATTACACCAAACTTCTTTCCCAAACAGTCATGGCCACCTGCTAATTTTGTGAAAGCAAATTTTATTGGTGTAATGGAGCACTTAAGTAAGTGCTGTATTGTTTACATACTTTATTTAAGCTTTACCACTCTTGCTGGTAAAGCTTGTTGACAAAGAAAGCGAGAGACAGAAATGTTGGTAACTTGAATCAGGCTCACACCTAATGAACAGCCTATCTCAGATCTGAAAATGAGCTGTTCTGCTACATCACCAGACCCTATCCAGTCACACCAGGCTGTGCTGTTTCATGATGGATCCTTGGACATGAGGAGTCACAAACCTGGAAGGACATAGGTACATTTTGCATATACAGGAAAATCTGCATCATGGTGAGCAGATCTGTACAATTTCTAGTTCCCCACGGTAAGAGAATCAGAAAAAATTCAGCTTTGAAAAACGGAATCATTGGATTTCTGTGTGTAGTGAAAGGAGTTTTACTTTGCCTTGGTAGGAAACTGCATGCTGGTGTAAAAATATACAAGCTAACAACAGTGTCTTTAGTTTTTATTGAGTGATGCTCTATGGAAGTCCCATAATGTTTGCAACATTTTCATTAGAAATTCCCCTCTGAAACGCGTACCATGGAATAAATGACCTAGGAAAATTGCATATTTCCCTTATTCTAGAAACATATGATACAAGCACTCCTCTTCACTGGCAAGTGGACAGGCAATCCTGAGATATGAATAAACGTGAGTGAGAGACGGGGTCTTCTCTCTAGCCAGCCACAAGCAGGAAACCAGCAGACTTGAACAAAGGGCCTCCGCAGAGGGAGATTTATGGTATTCCACTGAATTACACTCCTTTATAGACTGCTGCAGAGGGGCTGCAGGAAAAGCAGCTATCTATCCAATTTAAATAGACTGTGTGCTGCCGCTATAGATACACTATTAATTCATTGCCGGGAGTTGCTGGAGGCATAGAACTGGCTTTGTTCTCAGACAGCCTCCCCCCCTGCCCCCATTTAAATAGAAATGCCATTTACCAGAGTGTCAAGTAGGTAGGCCCCGTATAACACTATAATCAAGCTGAAGTGACATTACATATTTCAGCTTCAATATTGAAAATGACTAAGTCAGCAGCGACTTACAATCTGCAGGATGCTGCTGACCACCAAACCTGCATGCAATTTATCAGGCAGTTATTGTCTTCTATGTGTAAATAATATCAGTATCTTTAATTTGAGCAGCGTATTCTAGTCATGATGCTGATTCTATTTTCTACTGACTACCTTCTTCACTTTTCTACAGGTTTGTGTGATACATACTATTATATTAGATTTAAAGACAATGGAATTTCTCAGGAGAAGGTGAGAGTCTCCTAAGGTTACAGAACTGGAAAGTGAAGACCTAGCAGCTCTGATATTCTTTCCCTGACACTTAGTTAGATGTCCTGGAATGCAAAGACCCCTTTGCTAGAGGATAATATGATCTAACTTGTCACTAACGTATGCACACAAATAACCATAATAGGGAAAACTACTGGACGGTCTAAATATAGCCAATATCTTGAAGCATGTCTAAGGTCTCAGTTGGTCATTTGGGTCACAGCAGAAGGGCACAGGGATGTCTTAAAATAGCCCACAGGTACACTGCCCTCAATAGCTCAAGGTAACAAGAAGCCAGGCCTTGATGTTATGTGGACAGAAAGTGTCATGTTCGGTCCTGTGTCTCTGCATACATACTGCTGCTTATAACCAGGCCAGGTGACCTGGGTGAAAGCACTGTAGGTCTCTCTGACACACACAGCCTGAGAGGGTCGGGAAGGTACTTAGCCACTGTGCCTGGGAATTTGAG
This sequence comes from Dinomys branickii, assembly GCA_004027595.1. Taxonomy (NCBI): domain Eukaryota; kingdom Metazoa; phylum Chordata; class Mammalia; order Rodentia; family Dinomyidae; genus Dinomys; species Dinomys branickii. The sequence continues at coordinate 56,570 of PVLD010002990.1, forward strand.
TTACTAATTTGAAATGCTTTTCATTTTTAGACCAGAAAAAAGGACAAACAATTTTGGTGTTAAATGAGATGGAGCTATCTGAAATGTTTTCAGATAGAGAATGAGGGTGGGATATTCATAGCAGTTTTGGGTAAAATCAGGCAGATCAGACACTTTGCATCTTAAAGCACTAACGATTCAGTATCTGTGCTTCCAATTCAGCTGCAGCATGTTGTCTGCACCCCACTCTCCCATTACAGAGAGACCATCTGCCAACACACAGCACGCACAGACGCCTCCCCCTACAGTTTCAGCCTCCAATGATTCTGAGCTAAGGAGCGAGCGCCAGCACGGAGTACAAAGCCTTTTTAGAATGCACAGTTACCAGATGATGACACAGCTCTTCTGCAGAGAATCAGTGGACTGCAGAGACAGAAAAATACTTGTTCTGCCCAGTGCAGGAGAATCTCCAAGTCATCCGATGCTAGGCATACCGTAGACCTTCCAGGACATAATGAAAATATGTAGTCTGCTTACCATTTCACGGGAGTTACTTCATTCAAAAAAGACCTGACTAGGAGAAGATTTAGAAAGTCTTAAGAGAAGGCAGAAACAACTCAGACTATCTCCCACATGAAGAACTAATATATCATACACTGCCCAAGATATCACACGCCTTTGGTGTTTCATCAACAGGCTGTAACAAAACAATATATATTAAGTGAAAATTCCTATATGATTTAGTACAAATATATGTGTCAAAAATTTAAAACAAATGAGACTGTCTATTATTAGAAAAAAGTCTAATATATTTATATATAAAGTCCTACAAGTCATATATATATATATACACACACATAATTTCCCATTCTCTTTTACTTTAACTGACCTTGATAATCTTTGTTTCTGCTTATGTCTAAATTCAGACTCTGACAATGAGTGTATTCTATAATCTTCAATTCAACAAATACCTCTGATACATTTTCATATGCTTAGCATACATCAAATATTGGGATTATGAGTGTTTATATATATTTGTGTGTGTGTGTGTGTGTGTGTGTGTGTGTGTGTGTATGTGTGTGTGTGTGTGTGTTGCTGGGGATTGAACCCAGGCCTTTTAAACTGAACCAAATTCTCAGGTGTTATTTTTTTTTTATTTTTAGTCAAGGTCTCCCTAAGCCCTGAAACTGCCCATGTTGGATTCAAACTTGAAATCCTCCTCCTCAGTCTCCCAGAGTGCAGGGATTAAAGATATTCACCACTATACCTGGATGGGAATTTTTTCACAGTACTGTTATAGAATATATACCAATCATACAGAGAAAGAAAAATGTTATCACATGCCAAACATGTGTCAAGAAACAAGAGGTGCAATGAAAATTACTCAGAAGCAAGATGACAGGAGAATACTGAGGCCTGATTTTCTTAAAAGTACAATCATCAGTCCATGTCTTCATCAAACATAATCATGAGTTTCATAGAAATTGTGTAGGTGAGGTAATATTGTAATGAAATACACCCTGAAATTTACTTTATTAATTTATTTTGTAATATCTTTAAAAATGCACACACACATATAGACATTTTCAGTTTATAAATTTGTTCTTTGTTTTATTAAATCTAGCTTATACATATGAAACTGTATAAGCTAGACATCTATGTATTTGTGTGGGTGTGTTTCTTTGTTCTCAGACACTAATTCCCATCCTTAGTGATCAAAACATTACTTAGAAGACTTGATGGAACTTAAACCAAAAAGTGCATAACAAAGTAGCAGAAAATAAATGATTGCCAAAAAATCGTGGGAGGTTTTTTATGGCAGGGAGATTCTTAAGTGTCACAAAAATCAAAGCTATCCCCGCTGTATTTATATCATCTTCACTAGTATAAATCTGAGAAGAAAAAGAAAACTCTGTTTGTTCTCTGGTGTAAGCAACCCTTTGCAAGTGAATTAAGGAAACATGAGCCTTGTACATTTGATAAATATGCACATCCTATTTCTCCTTTGCCATTGCTTTTCATCCAGCTGCAGCTGGGAAGCAAGCAATAAATACTATTTATTTATTTTAATAGTATGCTTAGTGGAAGTATTACCAATACTTCTAAGCTTAAAAACATCCTCAAATGCATTTTACTGTTAGGCTCAGCATTTTCATAGTAATTTACAACTTAAAAAGGGTAAACTATTACTCTAAGTCAAACCAACAACTGGGCAAGTGCAGAATGCTACCCTATGAAGTATGACCAAATTTATTGCTACAGTCATTAGTGCATATTGAGTCTGTTTATAACAGCCCAAAAGGAACAGTGAACCTATTATGCCTGTGCTGGGTCGCTCTCTCTCTCTCTCTCTCTCTCTCTCTCTCTCTCTCTCTCTCTCTCTCTCTCTTTCTGTCTCTCTCTCTCTCTCTCTGAGAAGGACCAGGCCCAGCGCAGCCAAGTTTCAAGGAACATCCAATTAGCTCAACAATCACACTGCTCCTTTTCTTTTGCTTATTATTAATATGACTAGTCAACAACATGAACTTCAAGATCTGTATCATATAATATCACAGCAACATGATTGTTTTTCTGCAAAAGCAATTTGATTCAATCATCTTTTGAAGTCTGACTTTGTCCAGTATGAAACCACTTATTTATTTCTGTCTTCTGTGAGAAATGTCATTCAAATCTATAACAGGGTCATACACAGACAGGTCCTCCCAAGCACTTTTATTCCTCTGTGCTAGCTTTAATATTTTGCATTCGTCTTAACTGGATGAGCTCCCACTCATTTCTGCTTCCTACATTTGGGAATCCGTTTGTGGAATCCAACTTGCACTTTTACAATAAGAAATTAAACTGTAGGCCTTTGAAGACAAGAGAATTCTTGCTACTGCTTCCACACCAGGAAAGCTTCTTTTTTCCCAATATTTTATGTATGTAATTTTCTGATTACTGAGATATCAGAACACTGATACACCTATCCTAGTGGGCAATGTCACAGAACAGATTTACCTTAGACATGCTTTAATGTGAATTTTGCTCTCCTACTTCTTCTGGCAGGTGGCCTGTGAAGACTGCTGGTATTAAAATTTGCATTTGAATTTAAAGGAATGCAGAATGACACACATTCCTTTGGGCTGAGACCTGTGTGTCCAATCTAACTCTAGACAACTACACACAAGAGGAAAGAAGGGTAGTCCTGCCTCCGAACTTCTATGGTCCTCTGTATATAAAGAACCCACAGAAGCACATAACACCTAGTGACTAGGCCTATGTAAAATTTAGTCGTTTTAAAAAGACCATTTTATCCTAAAATCAACTATACATCGTATACTTAAAACCTAACCTGTATCTCCCCCAGAAATGAATCTCAAAATCCACAGAGACAATAATTTGAATTTAAGTAGTGGAATGCAGTAGTTTTCACCTGGGAATATGACAATTTTTCCAATCATTATCCCTTAGAATACTCAAGAGTAAAGAAATGTGGGCTGGAGGACAAATACTGTTGTGCCTATTTTTGCAAATAAAGTTTTATTTGAACACGGTTTCCACCTCAGCAGTTAGCATTATTTGTTGCCACTTGTGAATTACAAAGGCACAATGGAGACAGAGATCATGTGTTCCATAAAGGCAGAGTGTTTACCCTGTGGACACCCACAGAAAAAGTCTGCTGACCCTTAGAACACAGCATATCATACTTTATTAATGTTCTTACAGTTCCTAGCATAGTACCTAATGTACAGCAGGTACTCCTGAATGAATACATCTAGTACAGTTTTTTGTATGAATGTCATAGATTAGAGGAAAAGCTGTGCTGTAGAGATGGACCTAATTTTATATTTGTTTTCTCCCCTCCCGTCCCCTTGCCTTCTTTCCTCTTTCCTCCCTCCCTCCCTCCCTTCCTTGCTCCTCTCCTTCTTTCTTTCCTTCTTTCCTCCTTTGCCGACCACTTTTCCACCTTCTCCTTGGTGAGGAAGAGAAGAGATCAGCAGGGACTTCTTCCCTGAAATGGGAAGAGATGAAGACGTCCCACACAGGCCAAAGCCCTCCCCCTGGAGCGGAGCGGCAGGCCATGCTCGGAGGCCGCACTGACATCCTTGCACGCGCTCCTCAATACACGGTCTTCTATGCCCTCCTCTACCACTCGGCACAGCGCTGTTCGTGTCACAAATGCCTGAAGGAAGCTTAAGTTGAAATCACTAGCACTGTCATTTTCACGGCCTCGTGAGATACTAATGGGCCATCATAAACACCTCATAGGTGATTGAGCTGAGCTGCAGCCTTCAGTCCTTGTACAGTTAGCAGTCCACATTACACGGCCTAAAAGTTTTATATAGGAGAGGCAATTAAAGTTAAATAGTGCTGAGCGATATAAGGGGGATGAGAGGTAAGAAGAATAAGATTAATAAGAATGTTATCATTCTAGATTTTTTAACTTTCTGCAAAATAGAAGTTATCACTTCTTATGAAAATGCTGCATCAATATTTTAGCTTTCAGAACAAATTGATTCATAAGCAATTTGCCTTTTCTCTGCTGCATAATTTGGATGTTTATTTTCCTACCTGGTTATATTAAGTTTTGAAACATTTAACTTTGAGTAAACCCCTTTATGTCAGTTTTCATTACATTGGTGTATATATGTAACAAATTGAATAAATGTCAAACCAAGAAATCAAGAGCAACTAGACAAACTCAGTTACGATGCAAAGAAATATCCCCAACAGAGCTGATAAGAGGCTGGGTTGCAAGGATTTCCAAAATGAAGGTGCAGAGAACATGTTAATCATCAAGTCCAGAAATTCTTGGTCAAATCCTACATAGTTAACTGTACTCTTTTCTCATTACTCAGTCTTTGATTTTTACACATTAAGAAATTTTGAATGTGTAAGAATTCTCTCCAGAGTACTTTTAATTGTCACAATTGTTACAAGTTGTAGGATTCTACTTAGTATTTCATAAATTATAAAAGCAAACAAAAACCAAGTTTCAAAAGTCATATGGAAAGTGTTTAAATACTGCCTTTACCAGCTGGTTGAAAATTAATACCTGGACACAGTAATTTAAAACATTTTCTATTGTAGGATCCAAACACAGACTCATGACCATGTTTATCATTTATATCACAGAAGCCAGGTGCCCTTAATACTGCTTTGAATTTAACTGCAAAGAAACTGGATAGGAAGAGGGACAGGAGAGGATTTGTCATTTCACTAATTATAAACACCCTTCACTAATGTGTAAAACCTTGGAATTAAGAGTCAACTTACTCCTACCATTTTCTAGAGCACCGTTATGGTTACCACGTACATATTTTCAATTAAAAGGAAAGGTGACTATATTAAAAATTATATACCCCATGTGTGTTATTTTCCTTATTGTTTTTTCACTATAACTCTACAGTAAATTATACTTGGAGGAAAAAGAAACCAAAGTATTGTTTATTAATATCCTAGGGTTCATTGAACTTATTTTCAGATGAAATATGAATATACACATAATGTACTAGTGTTGAAAATATAAAGATTATGAAGAGTTCTTAAGCATAATTTTTTAAAGTCCCTCTTTAAGCCACTTCAACATGCATCCGCTGGCACTCATGCATAACATTTATATCGATTCAGTGTTATGTTTAGACATATCTATGTTTAAATCTGAAGAGAATACCCTATAAAGGAAGCCAGTACACAGTATGACTAACGTCACACATAGGAATCCAAAAAGCCGCCTATACTCCCACCTCCAAGGGTTCCATCTCTTTCAACTCGTATACTCAGCAGCCTGTTTAAAGTTGATATGCCAGACTGAGCCAAAAGGACCAGCATCATTATAGTTTATTTATCCCCTCTTTCTTGAAACAGATTTGTGCTAAACTTGAAGATACAAGTTATATTGTATCTTCAATATATTATTCTATTCTAGCCTACATAGATTTATACTATAAATGACCAAAGCTATCCCAGTTTCTTCAAAGTTTTCCAACACCAAAACAGGCAGCATATGAAGCAGATCATGGAACCTGTTTCTGCTCTACTGCACAAGTAATTTTCACGAATAATCATCTCAGAAATTCACTTAGTCTTTTTGTCATTTCCTTCTCTCTAGGAAGCTGAGACATGACAGTGCAACATAAAGTGTGATTGGATATAAAGTCTCCAGTTACTATTGAACATGTTTGAAGATCACTATTATAAAAACTACTGGAGCATAGAACTAAACAGTAAGAGGCAAGGTGCTTGTTGGTTAACAGAACCTAAAACTAGCTCCTGGTTAACTGAGGAAAATAAGCACTGACAGGTGAAAACCAAATGTGAAGCTAAGGGCCTTGTTTTATTAAATGTCTGACAGTGGCCACAGGGATTTGTTAAAATCCCTAAAATTTCCAAGCCAACTTTCCATGGTTCCTGAATCTATCACTTTGGGACTGCCTTCAAACCCTAAGCAACAGAGAATACAGAAGTCTCCCAGGACATTAGCTTCTCTATGTGAGTCATAGTCCTTAGAGATATTTTCCCAGCAGTTGCCATGTAAATATTTGTTGCATGAAATAATACATGCTAGAGAAGAATGAACTTGTACCCACAGAGGTCCAATAGAGTAACCCCAGGAGGTCATTATAAGTGAGAAATATATTTAAATTTTCATTTCATCTTAAAAATTTGTCGTTTCAAAAAAGTTTCTCTTTTCTTGTTTTAATGTGTGTGCTCACATTTTAATGTATTTTATTCACAGTATACTGGGTAAATTTATGGTTTGGGGAGTTTTATCCAACCCTTGATGTTTCCAATATACCTGTCTACACTGCTGCATATTCTTCAGAGTTCAAATACCCCAGTTGCAAAGCACAACTAATAGGCATTGTGGTAGCAAGTTCATACTCTGGAGTCATTCACCTTTCTTTTCTTTGGTTTCCTACCATTTTTTTTTATTCATATCTGCTATTTTATCTGCCTTAATTTTGTCCTCTAAAGAGCAGGACATCTGGTTACCAAGACTTTTGGTAGCTTGTTTTATTTACTGGATTCTCCAATCACAAAGCGAATCCATTTTATTCCGTTTTGTTCCTGGCTGTGCTGCAGACACTGGGAAGAAAAAGAAATAAACCGAGTGAGCCTCACAAAATAGGTATGTGTTACAGCAATGCAGAGAGCCAGGAATAAGATTAAAAGTCCACGCGCAGTCAAGGGCAGCACCACAAATGCGGGAGGGATGAGGTGGGAGGAAGTCACTTTTTTATTCTATCTCTTTAAATGCCAGCGCCCCCAGTTTACCTTCGTACAGAAACCCTTTTGATCCAGTTAAGTAGCAGCCCTGTGGGCTCCACCTACTTATTTCCTCAGGACTTAATTTCACTGTGTTTTGTGTAAGGTCAGTGTTCATTTCACGCAGGTCCCCACTCCGTAGTGTATTCATTTAAATGGCTTACTAGTGCAGAGCTGGTAGAGAAATGCTCCAGAATAAGAAACAGGCAATAGGTGAAGGCAGCACCCGAGATTCCTCTGTCTGAGGGGCTCAGTCACTGTCCTGTAGCCGGGACCACATGCGGATTTCCTCTGCCAGGCTGGGCAGCCCCAGCCCTGCCTTTCTGTAGTCACATCTGCCTTCCGGGGATGCGTCCATGTCTCCCCGCTGTCTGAGCAAGTTGCTGGCGTGTTTAAAGCCTTAATTTGAAGCTATGTGTGTCTCAAAATGGAAAGATAAGACTTTTGGAGGATATTTAAGTAAATTTAATTTATGCTCCTTCCTCTTGAAGCTCCAAACAACCCTAAATGAACACCTTAATTGGAAGGGCTATGATTCCTGGGGAAAGTCCGCTTTCTAAGGCATTACTCTTAAATATACAGCCAGCCCCTTAAGCAATGACTCGCCTTGAGAAAGCAAGAAGTGTTGAGCTGCCCTTGAATCACATTGACAATTTCTCTCAGCAGTGACCCGAAGACAAGGATGTGCACTCGGAGAGGGGGCTGCCACAATTTTTAATCTGCCTGACTCCCTGATCAGGCAAAATATAAATCATTTAATCACCTCCCGACTGAGCATCAGGTCCAACTAGTATAAATTTTCCTTCATAAAAGTTTCATCAAAGCTGGGGATAGCTGTACTGCCTTACCTTTTGCTGGAGAAATTACAGCCTGTGAAGACTGGCTGGTACTCATGTATGATTGATGGGCCAGGGGGGGACGGCCTTCATGCACACGAGTTCAAGCCTAAATGGCCTTCGCAGCTGTTTTCATCTTCCCCTCAAAATAATGTGCTGCTTCGTTTACTGCAAAGCAAAAGGCAGCCAACAGATGTGGGGGGGGGTGTTCATGTTTTTGTTTTGTTTGTCTCCTCCCTGAAGATGCGTATTTCCATCAATTAATAGATGGAAAAATTTGGGAGACCTAACATGCAGTGTGACAATGTGTCCTCAGCGCCCCCTCCAAGTGAAGAGCTAGAATCTGAAGAGAGTCATAAAGTGCCATCTAATATTTTTGGCTTTTATAAAATGAATGAAATTCAATTCTATGTGCTTTTACTGGCACATAGCTTATACGTCCAATACAACTTTTATGTGATTGTGAGGTGGAAGATGAAAGAAGAAATTAAGAAACTGTAGATTGGGGCACTTTCTAATCAGATCCCTAACTTACTTCTCTCTTTTACTGTTACAGTTTAAACCTGATAACAGCTAAATGGAAAAAAAAATCACCTAATGTTTCACTAACACTACTCAGAATTAGAGTGGAGAATGAAAATTCCTCAATAACTACAGAGTCCTATTTATAAAGTAATGAAAGATGAGTGATATCTCTCAAATAAGGGTCAGATCAAGAACTAAGATGTAAACCATTGCCAAAATGTAAGTTAATTTCCAGAGGTCTGATTTTCAGTAGAGTTACATCACTCATCATGCATTTTAACCTGTCTTCTCCTTTCCGACCTTTGAGTCAGTAAGTGTATGAAGCGCCTTCTGTTGCAGCCCTAGATAACTATGTTTTTGTGTAATTATCATGAGACTTGAAGTGAGATGAGTAAGTACAAAAATATATAATTCAAATAGGAAAGTCACATTGAAATGGCCAAGGATATTTGCTATTTACCATATTAAATGGAAAACAGTGTTTGTCCCAGAAAATAAAGTTCCTATTTTCTGTAAAGAATCCACATGAAAACAATTACCACAAGTGAATAAAGCCCTTGTGTCACCAGTGACAGATGAATTGCTTCACCAGAACTATTATTCTGGCCAGGGTGAGATGTCTGCTGAAATGGAGAAGTGTACATATTGGGTTACTACAGGTGATCCAGAGGAACAAAGGGTTTCTATAGTAATGGTACTAAAGAGATAGGACCACCAGGGGAAATCTCTCTTAAAACTCAGAATACGGGAAGTTCTAATTCAATCCTCAGAAAGTGAGTCATAGCTACTTCCTCAATCACAAATCCAAACGATGATTTGTCCATTGTATTGTAGCTATTGCTCCCCCAGACCGTACACCCGCGGGTCTGAAGTGAAAGGAGACGCTTCCTTAGGGCGGCCTCAATTCTAACATTGCTCTAGAGATTCTTCCTCGGTGTTTCCCGGACTTTAGTGCACATCTGAGTCGCCTGCAGGGAATGGCCACTCTCTTCCCAGTTCAGTCTCCCCAGGGATTTGAACCAACTGGCCTGGTCTTAGTCACTGCCCACTCCCTTGCGGTCACCTCTTCAGGGAAACCTGGTAGAGATTTACTGATGGTCTTATAAATCTAGAAGAGCTCAACACCATAAAATAAAATAATAAAATCCTCCAGCGGAAATATATTCTAGATGTTTCATCTTATGGAATGGAGGATAAAGTCAGTTATAAATGATTTGAGGGAGAACATGTATGACTTCTGATTCCTATTGTACTTGGCCACAGAGAATGAGGGAAAAAATGAATAAAGGAACACAAGAAAAATGATGTCAAATTCATTTTGTCCTTGATTTAGTTTTCCATTTCATGAGGATAAAACAACACACAGCGTTGAGAGTGGTGTTCCAGCGCTGCTGGTCTCCCTCCGTGGGAGTTCACAGGCCATTGCTTTCACTCTGCACTGTGGAGCTGCAGGCCCGTTTTGTTGGCCCTGGGGTAATTTTTATTGACTCAGAGGTTCTGAAGTTTCATTGGTCAGTGTCTGACTCTCCAGCCAGCTACACAGTCTAGAGATTTCTATGTGCAATCAATTTCTTAAATTCTTAACAATTCTACAAACACAAATAATGAATTAATGAAAAGAAACCCATTCAAAGGCTTCCCATCTACCTCCATGTGTATCTATCCACAAACTACAGCAATGTTATCCATTTTTTCTCCATTTTTAAAAAATTGTCCTCTTAATTCAAACTCCATCATTTTCATATATAAGTTCATTAGCATACCTTCTGATCAAATCATGGAAACAAGGCACGCTGGGGATGCCTTTCCATTTAAATGGTGTGTGCACGGACTCCAGGGCTCGGTCTTTATTTGCCTCTTCCCTGGCATCTCTTGCCTGATTCCCTCCACCTTGCTGCTGCGGACTGTCTTCCAGCCCCAATGGCTCCTCCAAGTCTTCCCTGCACGCAGCGCACTCCACGTTGCCTCCTCTACAGCGACTGCGCAGTTCCTTTCCTGTCTCTGCTCCTCCTTCCTCTCATCAACACCCGAAAACCTGGGCGCACCACGTATTTCATTTCAAATACAATTTCCCAAGGGACAGGTTCCTGCCCTTCCCTCTAAGGTCAAATCAAAATATCACAGGCAGACCTACACCATGTATTTTTCTGTTATAGTTTTCCACAGTGAATTTTACCTTTTGAATGAATATTTGATTAAAAACAATGTCTTATAAAAACAACACTCATTCAACTTAGTAGTACCAGCTTGCAGAACAATACCAGGCAAATAGTATTCCTTGAGTGTGTGTATTAATGAAAGGAAAAAAAGTTATATGGTTCCAGAGAAAGAAACTGAAGTCCAAATTAATCACTGAAATAGTGAAGAAAAAACAAAGCCTTTGAGGTAAGATAACTCCTCAGTTTAAGAGTCCTTTGTACTATTTAATATTATTGGAGGTCCCAAAGGATATATATAAATATGTCATATTTATGAGCATTTACCCTGTTAGACATTAAAATTGACTATGAAAATATATATTTCTTTGGAAATTCACTTTAAATTAACACAAATGAAATAATTCCAGTACATGTTGGTATAAACAAGCACATGTTAAGGAAAAATAAATGTATTTTCCAAAGAAACAAAAAAGTTAGAGAAGTGGCTTTGTTTTACGTTCATGCAGCCTCTTTAATATTTGCCTTAATAGAAGACAGCTGGCTTCTCAGAACTGCTTCTGTGTTCAATCTGCTGCAACATTACATATCGTGTAGCCTTTGGAAAACTCACTCAAGAAAATGAAAGTGAAAAAGAAAAATAAATTTGGAGAATATTATGAAAATAATTTTGAGCTTGCTAATGTCAGAAAAATATCTGAGGGCCAAGGATATACCTCAGTGGCATAGCAGTTGCCCAGCAAGTGCAAGGTCATGAGTTCAATTCCCAGTGCCAAAACATTTTTAAAAATTAAAAAGTAAGGAAAATATCTGATATCCCCAAGAAATCCATGAACCACAGTTATGAATTCTTTTCCAAACCAGGAAATGTTGGGTAATGAAACCATATAACAATTATTCTGGGACATCAAGCATAAATAAAAACTATTAATATATGGTAATGAATGACTATGTAAACATACTACTTAAATGTAATTTAAAACAAACAAACTATATGGTATGGGATGTTTAACTACTAAGTGACAGGAAAATTTGAATTTAAGTTTCATAGTCACAGGAGCTGGATATATATATTTTAACTTTTTAATATTTTTTTTATTTTCAAGAGAATAGTAAAAAAAAAAAGAGAACAACAGCAAAATACAAACAAAACGAAGCAAGGACATTAAAAATAATATGGGTTTCAAACCAAATAACAGGGATTAACAGTAGTTGTTATATTACATATTGTTATCTTCAATGACATTGTTTGGATATAAGCATGTAAAATTGGTCAAAATATATAAAATTTAAGCATTAATTGTTCCTTTCAGTAAACCATCATACATCAATAGTATAGTTATACCAGCTGTCCATATACATATATAGATAGCCTTAGTACTTCCTTTTTCTTCTTTCCCTCATCCCAGTTCCTTCCTTTGTGCCATTTCTTGTACATTTTGGGTTTTATTTACTCTTTCATGTTCTTACACTAGGGAGACAATGTGATGTTTACACATTTTTAACTTTTGAGACAGGGTCTCACTCCGTAGTTCAGGCTGGCCTTGAACTCACTGTGTACCCCACACAGGTCTAGAACTTGTAATGATCCTCCTGCCTCAGCCTCCAGAGTGCTGAGATTACAGGTGTGCACCAGCACACCCAGCCTGTAGCTGGATACATCTTTTCACATGCCCACAGGAGCTAATCTAGTATCTTATGCAAAATAAGCTCTTAAGTTACATTTAACAAGTAAATGAATAAATTCTTGTCTAAACAAAACAACTAAACAATCTTTCACAGCTTGTTTTGAAGCAGACAGATGAACACGGGTTAATACTGTTGTAGTGATTTGAGTGTCTTGTAGCGGTTCCAGCATTCTATACTTCTGCTCTTCCACACTAAGTCACTTCACACCTACCTAGGTGGACTCCCTCAGACAGAATGCAGTGTTTCCTGCATTGTGTGACTGAAGAGGCAGTTCTTCAATCTCAAACATTATCTGGCAATATTTAATACTATTGACCACAATTAGTAAAAGTTACCGTTATTTCTTTTCTGTCAGTTTTCATAGCTTTAATAATAGTTTATTTCTACCTTTACAAACACACAAGCCTCTATTACACAAGACACCTCAAATTAAATAAACTTAATTTAAAATATACTTGTCTTACATGATGCCAGATAAAGTGGATTTTAAAAGAAAATGGATACCAATTATGGGGTTGGGGATGGATGGGGCCGAGCAAGATGTTGTTTGCATTTTTCTGCAGTGTTTATTGAAATGGGCAGCGGTTGAAAAGCGTGCAGCACAGGATTAGATATCTGAGATTAGCACACCCAGGAGAGGGGCTGCATCTCAGTTTCTCTGTCTCTGTAATCAAATGCCAAAAGCACTCCCTTAGAGTGTTAGAAGTTTTCCTTAGCAGTCTAATACCAGTAACAGCCTATGATTACTAAGCATCTCTTATGTGGTCTTAAGTTAATTTCAGAATGGGATTTTGCTTGAAAGAAGCATTTCATTCTTTGTTTAAGAATGAAGTAAGTATCCACTCAATCCTAATAACGTACTCATCTTGTTAAGATTTTCTAAGAAATTGTCTAAATGCACAATTGTTCACAAACATACAGTTCATACCAACTGGAAAACACTTCTAATGTTTTATTTAATCAATATAGATTACTTGCTTTCTATTTAATCAACATAGAATATATGAGACAGCCTAAGATATTTTCTCTTCCACCAAGATAACCTTAAAATGAAAGAATTATTGGATGTAACATAGATATAAGAATAAAAAATACTGAGGCCAGAGGTAGGTAATTTAGCAAGTTGATAAACCTAATTCACCAAATGGAACTTTTTTCTAATAAAAAGCTCAAGAAGATTAATGATAGGATCCAAACATTTTATAGAATATTTTTCCTTTACCTTTAAAAACTAATTGGTTTTTAGGTAAAAGTCAATATCTTCTCTAATTATTAATTGCTTTGAATTTGTTATTAACTAGAGCTAGACCATGTATAAATTGATCAAGATCATTTTCTGTTGTTCATAAATAATTTTGAAATGAAATACTAAAACTCAAAAATAATACAAAAAATAATTTGCTTAGAATCTTAATGCTATTTATTTCATATGAGTTAAAAGTTTATTCATTTTCCAAATATAGTTGAGCACCTTAGTATCTTTTTTTCTACAAGATATTTAAATATATGTCTCAGTTATCTCTGAATATGAGTGACATGGGACCTGAACACAAAGAGCTAAAGTATACTGAGGCTGTCTGAAATTTTAATAGTTTCCAGAGACAAGGATATTACTTCTTTTGGGGTCATTGAGGGCATGAAACGTAGTTTAAGTCCATATTAGATACCTATGAGATAAAGAGGGTAGGTTAGGTGAACTCTTCTCTTGAAGATGAAATGGACCAGGTAAAAGAATTACCCTCACAGCAATTCTTGAAGACAAATTGACTGGAAGGCTTGCCTTGTCTGGTAGGATAGTGACTTAAAGTGGATTTTTAGTTGTATTGGTAGAAAACAGAGACAGAATCATAGCTGATAATATCACAGGTCATAAGGACGAATACAATGTGGAAGATACAGAGAAGAACTCACAAGGATGTTCATTGTCAGAGAACTGAGACACAGGAGGAAGTTCTGTCAGGCACAGCATCCAGCATTCAGATCCATTCATTAATACAACACATTAGATTGAAGAGGCAGGCAGTGTTCAACTAAGAGAGGATCCAAATGCATTTGCAGTGGGAGAAAAGATGTTTTATTTGTGCTTATATCTCTGGAATTTATAATAGTTCAGGGAATTTAGCACATAATTTCAGAAGGGTACTGATTGAAGACTGTCCATATAGGGTACAGTCCCTGGATCATGCTGCATAACAATAGGTCTGTAAAAGACAGATAAAAAGTATCTGAGCCCTGAATGTCCAGACAGATTACACGTTAGTAGCTTTAGATATAAAGTCTGTATTTATGAGTATACTGTAGGTACGGAGAACCAACAAGATGGATAAGTGATAGAAAGGTGGTACAGATACGGGGGGGGGGACAGAGACACAAGATAGAAGCTATTTTAGGGGAGTTGCTTGTGTGATTATCAGCACCGATAAGTCCCACAGTAGGTCTTCCCCAAGCTAGAGCAGCAGACAAACCAATAGCATAGCTCACTCCAAGTCCAGGAATCTCAAACTAGGGAATCTGTGGGGTAACTAGTCCAGTGCAGAAGGCCTGAGGACCCCGGGGCCACTGGTGTAAGCCCTCCGGCTCAAAGTCCAGAGAAGTTGGAATGTTAATGACCAAGAAAAGAAAAGAAGTATCCCAACTCCTCAAAGTGAGCAAAGTAAACTTTCCCTTACTTTTCACTCTATCTATGCCCTAGACAGCGGTGGCAAACCCATGCCAGCCTGCCACCGTGGGCACACAGAGCCCTTTCTGTTGTCAGTGCACAAGCCATCTTACTCTGGTGTTGCCCAAGCATCAGATAATGTAGAGGCGGCACTAGCGCTTTGCAATAAATAAGTAGCAGTTTGGCGCTTGGTCTCAAAGGTTTGCTGTCAGTGCCCGAGACTGACTGAAAGCTGCTCACCCACACTGAGCATGCGCCTGGCTTCCTCAGCCCATGGACTCAAGTGCAGATCACTGTAGTACTCTATCTAGGCAGTCAGACAGGGCTGCCCCACAAGGGAGTCAAGACAAATGTAGAAACCCACTACAGCTGTGGCCAGAGACACATCAGTTGGAGGTCAGGCCTCAACATAGAAACAAAGGAGCATACTCTAGAGGGGTGAGACAAGTGATAATGCCCAGCTAACAAAGTCTACGTAGGCGTCAGTCACTTTGTGGGCATCCGAGTCCCCAGAACCATCACCTGCTGGGTTCTTTGATCTCTCCGTACCAGCTCCCTCTGTGACTCGATCCGCCATTGGATCAATATTATCTCAGTAGCTGGACTTATAATGTTGGTTGATCATAGCTGTAATCCACATTGTACCCAGGTGTGTTTTGCTCTATAAAATTGCCCTATAGAGTGGGGTCCCTGACTACCCACTCAGTACGCCTCCCATTCCTCTGGAAGGAGCTTTCTGGCCTCTCAATAAATATCTTCCTATTCTTAACCTCCACTGTCCCTCAACTGCGTTCTTCGATTTTTAGAGAACACTGACTTGGTGTATCAGGCACCTAACAGGCAAATGGAAGCTATAATATTTTCATATTTCACCCTTTGTATCATATCCTATATCACTATTACAGATATATCCAAATGTCTTTGATGTCCTGCTACCTGTGCATCCCTTAACCAGCCAAGCTGACACAGAAATTTAACCACCAGAGTGCCCAAAACATTTTGAAAACCGAGTGACATTTCAAAGAAATATTTTAGGGAATCACCTGAACAACAAATGGCATGTAGAATTTTTAGAACAGGCATTTCCAAACCATAAACATCGTTTTTTAGAGAAAATGAGTCATTTAGGGCAGAAAACACAAAGACGGAATTAGGTAATTGAAACTTACTGCATGGGGGGAAGCAGGCACTGCATCACATGCTTTTGAAGTATTTTCTGATTTCCTTTTTATCTGCCCAATATTTTCGGTCAAGTTTTTTACGTGAGGAATTCAACATTCAGCTATGTCAAGTAATGGAATTTGTGCGGAGAAAGTAAAAGACGACACGTAGTCTCAGTTTTTCTGTAAATCACATGCTTTTCTAACATAATAATTTACAATTTTGGAAGCAGCTACTTTGGTGAAGGTGCTCAGAAGATTGGAGAGAAGCGAGAAGAGCGGAAGCAGAGTGAGACTGTCGGGCCTCCCGCCGCTCTCCCCAGTAAGGTGCTGTGGCCGCTTTCCTTCTGCTGGGCCCCTTCTGAGACTGCCCCTGACCATCAGGCCACACTGATGGACACTGGTAGTCCCATGAGCCTGATCAAGACTCTTGAAATCCTGCCTGGGGTTCAAGCAGTGTTCACGGAGGGCAGGCAGGCACCGCATAAAAGTGTGATTCCCCGAAGTGGAGAAACTCCCACCATAGAAAGGCATGGCCTGGCGGGAGACACAGGGACCCTGAGCAGCTGGCCTCTGCCGTGCGCGTGAGGAAGAGTCTGCGCCCCAGTCCAGACTACCACAGCCGATGCCACCAGGGTCCTACGCAGAGCTCCAGTGGAGTCATTCCCCAACTCTTGAAACCCCAGATGTCTTTCGAGGTGCCAAGTTTGGGGCTCCGTGATTGAGCAGTGATAGGCAGCGGTTTAGCAGTGCAGGATGGCTGTCAGAGTAGGCCCAGGAGCAGCCGAAAGGTAGGGTTGGGTAACAGCGCTGATGGCACGGCTGTTTAATCAAATACTAACAAAGACTAGAAATGTAACAGAACACATAAGAACAGAGATCAGAAGCCTAGGGGGTGAGGACAGAGCAAATAAGGACCCTTCCTTCAGGAAGAAGACTCTTACATAACCAGGCTCTCTAAATTAGTGAACAGCTCTGACAGTGCCTCCCTACCCCGTAACCAGTCACCAGTAACTGGTTAACCACGCAACCATAGCCAGTCCCTTTTGAACTAATTTCCTTTGAAAGAAGCCCGTTCTCATGATCTGCTTATTAATGTAAGAACAGTGTGTTGACCACAGTTTGGATTTCTGCTCAGAATCCTGCCCCCCATAGAAGCTATCACAAGCTACTTCCTATTCTTTCCAGGAAAACACATTAAATGGAGCTAAGGATTCTTATAAATACCAGGCTTCATGTGGATAAGCTAATAACTAGTGAAATTTTAAATAAAAATTTTCCAATAAAATACCATCATACACATGCACAGATACACACACACACACACACACACACACACACACACACACACATCCCAAGCTAGTTATAAGAGGAAAAAAGGTGAAAATAAAATGTGGGGAGAAGGAGCTGGGGATATAACTCAGTGGAATAAGTGCCTGCCTAGCAAGTGCAGGGTCCTGAGTTCAATCCCCAGTACCGCCAAAAAAAAAAAAAAAAAAAAAAAAAAATGTGGGGAGAGAGGCACATTCTGATAGTGGGCACTGAAGTGTCCAATAGGGTCCATCTGGTATTTGCAGGGCTTCCTCTCCAAGGGTTATTGCTTACATCTCCCTTACCTCCGTGGGAGTCCTGGAGCCCCAGAGACCCCCCCCCCTTCAGTGGTCTGCCCCTCAGTGAGGTCAGTGAAAATCAATTCTCAGTTAAAAGTAAACCCAAAAGGAAAGACCTACAGGAAAGGAGGGAAAGATTTGACAAAGGTTTTATGGAAACTTTTTTGTACTTGCACATTTTAGGCCTAGAAATGCAGTATTTGCTAGTTATCTTGGGAAAAGCTATTTTCTCTCCTCTCAGATAGACCAAAATTATGAGGCCAGAAATGCTTTGTTTAAAATAGTCCTTCCTCAAAGAAACTAATATTACAGTATAAATTAAGAAAGGTGCTGTGCTTTCAAAAGCAATTCTCCCAAACTCATTGATTGCTTCCTGCCATAGATAATCCTGAGTAAGTATGCCAATTGATTTATCTGCATTCTAAAAGCCCAATTCTCCTGAATTATTCTGGGCATTTCAAGCTGAGAAATTCTAATGAATTTTGTTAATCTATGTACTGCGTAAGAAATTTTTAGTCATTTCAGTAAGAATTTTTAAATGAATTTACCTGAATTTACATTTTTAAATGTCCATATCTTCTTTAAATATTTCATGTTTCAAAATAATCTGTTGATGAAGTCATAATACTTAAAGTGGAGTTAGATATATGTGGGCTTAGATCATGTACTGTGTGGCAGACCTAAGGTGTCTAACAGCGCTTAGCAGCTCTATCTGGGTGTTGCATTCCTTGTGCTTCCGGTGCTAATGGTTTATCAGTATACGATGCTAGTAGCCGTTTGACTGCAGGTGGTAATGGGCTAAATATCACAGAACCTGCTGGGAAATGCAGCACTCCTCTTTAAATTGTCATGATTGGTCCTACTTTCCTTTCTTAAAGTTTACCATAAATATCAGCAACAGACAGGTCTTATTTTTGCATAGCCAATTTTTGAAATATGATGATGCATAAAACATTTCTGGAGGTGATAACAGCCCATTAATTCAAGTAGAATGACTTTTACAATTCCTCACTTCAGCCTGCCTCTATATGTTACGTGTAAATTAATTTATCATGTTAAGAAATTTCAAATACATCAGCTCAAGCTGCTTGAGGAAAAAAAGGAAAGATGCCTCCTTGTTATAGCACATAGGGGGAAGGAAAGAGCAGCAGAGACCTCCACACTTGTGTAAAGCAACATGGTATGGAAGTTACTGTGGCCAGCAGCAGGCAGACAGGCACAGATAAGGCCATCTGCCTAACAAAGAGAAGTGTGTTCCTTTTATAGGGATAGAAAATGGCAGGGGGAATTAGGCAAGAAGATCTTAATAAACACCTGTGGTCAAAGTTTGGTGAGAGTCTTGCACCTCAATGGGCATAGTCCTCAAAGTGTCCACTATAAATTTTTGGGCATCTTCAGATGTCCCCACATGTACTGGGACCTGCAAAATTCCTTGTCCTCTCTCACTCCTTCCTGATATCCTGTGCTTGCCAGTGACATTTTGGGTACCAAGCTGAGTTCCCTGTGGAGAACAGCGCCTCTGCTGGCAAGCAGGTTGGGGGATGGAAGAGTCAGGTCTGATTCACACCTTACACCCTTACACTTTCGACCTATGCAAAATTCAAAGAAACCATACAAAGAGAAGGTCCAGGCTTACTTGTACACCCATGTTTTGCCTGCACTTTAACAGTGTCTGGCACATAGCCAGGCAGATCCAGGCTTCAGGTAAATGCTGAATTAGTTAAGAAGTAACATTAAACATTTTAATTTTCTACAAATGCTTACTAGAAGACAGATGTAAATGGCCTAACTACCAGAATGCACCCTCCGCTTTTCAGTAAAGAGTCAAGAAACTTTAACTTGCTCTCATTATCCCAAAAATAATTAGTGCCCTTAACTGGAGGGGAGGCAATGTGGTCACAAATGAAAGACTTGCAATTGCCAACTCTCTATAGGTAAGATACTTCATAGTAAAAGTCTGGCACTCCATAGTTGGAAAGGTCTTTAAAGTTTATCTAAATTCTTTTTGAAAGGCAAAGAAAACTAAAATCAAAGCCTACTTAATAAACAAAGGGCATCTCTCAAACATGGCCCTAGTTTCTCACATAGGGCCTTCAACAACCAAACTTCTAGGATCTGTTCTTTCATAGCTGGGTCCCCAGTCCAAGCCCTTTACCAAGGCACTTCCTTACTTCAAGTCCTGAGGAGTTGAAGGAGAGGGTAGAGTGAGAGGTGAGCTTCACTCATGGTTCATATGGAAATAATTTTCTCTCCCATCTACAACTTCAAGAATGCTCTCAGGTGGTATGGGCAGGCCTTTGGAAGAGACAGAAGCTGCCTGAAATCCATCTCCTCAAATGAAGAGCACTGCTCTTTGCAGTCAAGTAATTGGCTTTATCAGGAATGAATGGGAATTATAGACAAATGATTTTTAATTTTGTTTTAATTGCAACAATGTTCCAGTGTACAATTATATTCTCTGTACATTAAAGAAGCTTTCACAACCACTTCTGATAATATTTGCCATGCATGTCCTGCTAACAAACAATAAATGTAGATGAAGATTCATGTTACTCTTCTCTCCTATTTATGTTCTCATTCTTATACCCCTCTTTTTGATTTTGTCTACTCTTAGCAAGGTCTTGGTTTACTGATACCTAAGTAATCTGACTTGCAATTATAATTGACAAAGACATTTATACAAATGTCTACATGAAGAAAAATTAGAAAACTAGAATAAAATATCTAATACTATATTTAAGGAAGCTAGAAGAAAGTCTAAGCCTGAAGGTTATGAAACAAAGAAAAGAATTAAAATCAAACTGACTTAAATGTAATAAACTAGTAAAACAATATAATAATCAATGAATCTTAGCATGAGAATATTGAAAATATAAACCAAACTGACCAATCTTTAGCTGTACTGAAGAAAAAAGTCAAAAGACTCAAGTAAATGCAAATATAACTGAAAGTAAGAATATTATATCTCACTGGCATGAAAAAGTTTCCAGATTCACAGTTGCAGATTCTCTGCCTCTTTTTCAGTTTCTACTTGGATGCATGTTAATTCATACTAATGAAATGAAAGAAATACGTGTCTGGAAATGAAACAGTGGAAAAAACCAAAGTGGAAGGGTAGAAATGTAGGTATATATATTTACAAATATTTTGTCATATTTACCTTTGAGGTTACTCTTTTGCTGCTGGAGAAGTCAGGATAGGAAGGTTCAGGACTAGTGGTATTGCATTTGCCTGTATGTGTATTTGCTCACGCAGGAAAATGAAACTTTTGTTTTCTCCAGTCTCAAGTTTCCCTTTCTTTCTTTTGAGGTTTCAGAATGTTCTACGCAGCTTGTGTCAAAAAGCCAGGGGAAAAAGTGGGTACAGCTTCACAGGAGTCTGAAAATTCTTGGAACCAGCACAACAATGGCAGTTAAGTGTATGATTACTATAATCCATGCCCAACTGTACACAGAAATAAATTCCCCCACCTAGGTTCAAGTTCACATAACAAGGCATTGAATACCTCAGAAAAAAAAGCTGTCAGAATGCTAACCACTGCATCCCACAGATTCCTATAAGTTATATTTGTATTTTCAGTTGTTTGTAGGTATTTTCCAAACTCTTCTCTAATTTCCTCTGTGACCCATTGGTTATTCAGGAGGTTGTTGTCTAATTTCCTAGGATTTATAAAGCTTTTGGAATTCCCTTTGTCATTAATTTCCAATTTCATTGCACTGTGGTAAGATAATATGCATGAGATAATTTCAATCCTTTTGCATTTAGGTAGGTATGCTCTATGGGCTAGAATGTGGTCTATTTTAAAGAAAGTCCCATGTGCAGCTGAGAAAAATGTGTATTCTGGTGTTGTGGAGTGGAACACTCTATAAACATCTACTAAGTCCATTTGTTCACACATTTGGTTCAGATCTGTTATATTTTTGCTGAGTTTTAGTGCAGTTGACCTGTCTCTTTGCATAAAAGGGGTATTTAGGTCCCTTATTACAATAGTGTTAATGTTTATTTGGTTTTTTACATCCATTAAGATTTGCCTTACATAGTTCGGTGCTCCAGTATTTGGTGCATACATGTTTAGGATTGTTATCTCTTCCTCTTGCAGTTTTCCCCTAACTAGTATATAGTGGCCTTCTTTGTCTCTTTTGATTGTTATCAGTTTGAAGTTTACATTGTTTGCAAACATAACAGCTACCCCTGCTTTTTTCTGGGGCCCTGTTGCATGGAGGATTGTTTTCCAACCTTTGACTTTCAGCCTATGGATTTCCTTTTGAGTAAAGTGTGTTTCCTGTATACAGTATATTGTGGGATTCTGTCTCTTAGTCCACTCTGCCAGTCTGTTTCTTTTGACTGGTGAATTGAGGCCATTTACATTGATGGTTATAACTGTTATATGTTGGCTTATTCTTGTCATGCTGTTTACTTGATGTTGCCTTCCTACTTTTGCTGTTTAATTTCTTGTTCTGCTTAAGGGTTCCTTTCCATTGTTGTTCTTGGGATTGTACTCACTTTTTTCTCTGTCTAGAATATCTTTCAGTACTTTTTGTAATGTTGGTTTGGCACTGATGAAGTTCTTCAGTTGGTTTTTGTCATGGAAATATTTTATTTCTCCATTGAATTTGAAGGATAGTTTTGCAGGATACATCAGTCTGGGTTGGAAGCTGTTTTGTCTGACAATCTGTGATATCTCACTCCAAGCTCTTCTTGATTTCATGGTTTCTGTTGAGAAGTCTGCTGAGATTCTGATGGGCTTTCCTTTATAGGTAATCTGTTTCTTTTCTCTAGCAGCTTTTAATACTGTGTTCTTTTGCTGCATATCTGGGATCTTGACTATTATATGCCTGAGGGTGGTTTTATTTGGGTTGTGGCTCATTGGAGTTCTATATGTTTCATTTACCTGCACATCAGTTTCTTTTACCATTCTTGGGAAATATTCTGTTATTATTTCTCCAAATATTCTTTTTATGTCATTTGTGTTGCCTTCTGCTCCTCAGAGGGAAATTTATAGCAATGAACTCACACATAAAGAAAACAGAAAAGAACAAATAAATAGCCTAATGTTGCACTTCAAACTTTTAGAAAAAGAAGCACAAGTCAAGCCCAAAGCCCAAAGGAGGGAAGATATTATAAAGCTTAGGGCAGAAATTAATGCAATTCAGATGAAGAAAACTCTACAAAAAATAAGTGAATCAAAAAGTTGGTTTTTTGAAAGAGTAAATAAAATTGATAAACCTCTAGCCAATCTTATCAAAAAAAGAAAGAACTCATATTCATGCAATAAGGAATGAAAAGGATGAAGTCACTACAGATCCTACAGAAATTCAAAAGATCATTATACCTACTTGGAGAATCTTTACTCCAATAGGATAGAAAACCCAGGGGGCTGGGGATATAGCTCAGTGGAATAAGCGCCTGCCTAGCAAGTGCAGGGTCCTGAGTTCGATCCCCAGTACCGCCAAAAAAAAAAAAAAATAGGATAGAAAACCCAGAAGAAATGGACAGATTACTAGAAATGTACAAATTACCAAAGTTGAACGAGGAGATATAAAAACCCTGAACAACCCAATATCAATTAATGAGATTCAAAATGTCATCAAAAACTTACCAACAAAGAAAAACCCAGGCCCTGAAGGATTCACAATAGAATTTTATAAAACATTCAGCGAAGATATAATGCTAACACTCCTCAATCTCTTCAGTGAAATTGAAAAGGAAACAATTCTCCCTAACTCATTTCTGGAGGCAAGTATCATTCTAATACCAAAACCAGAGAAGGACTCAACCAAGAAAGAGGACTATAGGCCAATCTCCCTAATGAACATAGATGCAAAGATACTAAATAAAATACTAGCAGATAGAATGCAGCGAATCATAAGGAAAATTATACACCATGACCGGGTTGGATTTATTCCAGGAATGCAGGGATGGTTCAATATTCACCCATCAATTAATGTAATACACCATATCAATAGAGCCAAAGACAAAAACCATATGATTATCTCAATAGATGCAGAAAAAACTTTCAATGAAGTCCAACATGCATTCATGTTAAAAACCCTAGAAAAAATAGGAATAGATGGCTCTATCTCAATTTAATCAAAGCCATCTATGACAAACCAACAGCCAACATCATACTAAATGGACAAAAACTGAAAGCTTTCACTTTAAAGACAGGAACAAGGCAAGGATGTCCACTGTCACCACTACTATTCAACATAGTTCTAGAAGCATTAGCCAGAGCAATTAGACAAGGGAGAGAAATAAAAGGAATACGGATAGGAAAGGAAGAAGTAAAACTATTGCTATTTGCAGATGACATAATACTTTACATGGAAGACCCCAAAAACTCCACAAGAAGACTCCTTCAATTAATTGACAAATTCAGCAGAGTAGCTGGATACAAAGTCAACACCCAAAAATCAATAGCATTCCTATACACAAACAACAAACAGACTGAGAGAGAAATTAAGGAAACAATACCTTTCACAATAGCATCCAAGAAAATGAAATATTTAGGAATCAATCTAACAAAAGAGGTAAAAGATCTATTCAATGAAAACTACAGTACTCTGATAAAAGAGATCAAAGAGGGTTTCAATAAATGGAAAAACATTCCCTCCTCATGATTAGGAAGAACCAACATTGTGAAAATGGCCAGAGGACCAAAATTGTTGTACAGATTCAATGTAATTCCCATTAAACTACCATCAGCGTACCTCACAGATCTAGAGAAAACATGCCTTAAGTTCATCTGGAACCAGAAGAGACCCAGAATAGCAAAAGCAATACTGGGCCACAAGGTCAATCAGGTGGAATCACAATCCCTGACTTGAAATTACAATACAAAGCTACTGTAATAAAATCAGCCTGGTACTGGCTCAAAAACAGACCTGAGGATCAATGGAACAGATTGGAAGATACAGCCACAACCACAAAAACACTCAGCCACCTAATATTTGACAAAGGGGCCAAACAAGCTTACTGGAAGAAAGATAGGCTCTTCAATAAATGGTGCTGGAAAAATTGGCTTGCCACTTGCCGAAGACTGAAAATAGACCCAAGTCTATCACCATGCACCAAACTCAAGTCAAAATCGATCACAGATCCCAATATTAAAACAGAAACACTAAACCTATTGGAAGAGAAAGTAGGTAAAAACCTTGAAGACATAGAAGTAGGCAGAGAGTTCATGAACAAAAATCAAACTGCAAGGGAAACACATCAAAGAATCAATAACTGGGACCTCATCTTACTGAAAAGTTTTTGCACATCTAAAGAAATCACCAGCAGAGTAAAAAAGAAAACCCACAGATTGGGAAAAAAAGTCCTAACTGGCTGTCCCTTGAACAAAGGCCTTCTATCTAGAACATACAAAGAATTAAAAACTATGAACCTGTCCAAATTCAAAGACCGAATCCAGAAATGGGCATCTGAGATGAATACACACTTCTCAGATAAAGAAATACAAATGGCGAATAAATACATGAGAAAATGTTCTACCTCTTTAGTCATTTCATAAATGCAAATAAAAACAACACTGAGATTTCATCTCACCCCAGTAAGACCGGCCAGTATGAAATTATCATCCAATAACAAATGCTGGTGAGGCTGTGGAGAAACAGGAACTCTGCTGCACTGCTGGTGGTAATGCAGGCTGGTGAAACCACTGTGGAGATTGGTTTGGAGATTTCTCAGCAAACTAGGTCTAGAGGTCCCACTCAACCCAGCTATCCCCCTTCTGGGTATTTTCCCAGAAGATCTGAAAACAGCATATTACTGTGATATATGTGCACCCATGTTTATAGCAGCACAATTTGTAATAGCTAAATCGTGGAAACAACCCAAATGTCCATCCACAGAGGACTGGATTAAAAAACTGTGGCATGTTTACATAGTGGAATATTATTCAGCTGTAAAGAAAGACAATCTAGGGGCTTTTATAGGCAAATGGTCACAATTAGAGACCATACTCATAAGTGAGGTAAACCAGATGTGCATGTGCAAACAGCATATAGTATCATTAGTGTAGGAACCTGGAGGTGAGAGTATAGATTGGGAGGTATGAAGGGAGACTGCTCAAGGGTAGAGAGCAATCGGGATGAAGGGAAGGAGAGGAGGAAGAGGGGGATAGCCGTGTAGGTATGTATGTATGTGTGGGATGGCTGACATGGTTGCACTGTTGTCTCATGTCATATTGATGTGGGAAACAATCGGTGATTAGTTGTCTGATCAACCTTGTATGTCTATTTGTATTGTCCTGAGTATACACTTTGAAGCTACCAACGTGTAATACAACAACCATTGTTGATCCCCTGCTGCCTTATCTGTAGGTCAGTTTTTGAACTGTTCTTGTGCTACTGTGTGTATGTTTGTTAGTGTTTTGTTCTTTTACTTTAAAAATTAAGAATAAAAGAATTAAAATGATCCCCTACATACTATGGGGGATCTGACAAAAAGAGACTGTCCCCACACTATGGAGAATTGACAGGAAAAAAAAAAAAAGAGAATGTTAACCACTGAGTAATAAGTAAGTCAGGCTGTGACATTTCCTTATGTATAAACGTGATTTTCTCAGTCAACTGTAGATAGGCACTTTTATATAATACCTAAGAATTAAGTGATGTCTTGGTTTCTCCAGAGTTTAGTACCATGAAACAAGGCATGCCTCATTAACTCCTTTTGTTTGCAAACCCCAGGAAGTCACTGCATTAGGACACCTTCCTGCTGCACCCAGAGGTCGCACAACCTCCCAAAGGCAGAATTTATGACTGGATTTTAACTCCTTCCTGCTTCCTAAAAAAATATAATGTGGTAAGGCAAAAAAGAATTTCTAACACCCCAGGAGTAAGCAAGGAAGACAAAAAGATGAAAACATGAGATTAAGCATAATGATCAATGGGAAGTTTAACTTTGTTTATTTATTTTGACAGATGACACAGCCAGTGACGGATCAGACCTTCATCAGAAGGAAAGTAATTTATAGTTCTTCTGGTTGCATTTAATTTCATACACTCAGCCTAATGGATTTTGCAAATTAGAACAAGATAGCTTATTCAAGGCATACTCCTCTGTTAATCTGAAGATAGTACGTTTTCACATTGATTTTTTAAAAAACATAATCTACCACAACCATCGAATAAAATCACCTGGTGTTATTTAACTAAAAATTCTTCTTTTAAAGCAATATTGACTATCCTAGAATAATCAATTGGCATTCGGCACAATGTTATTTACAACAATTCCACTCAGTAACAGTATAATTTAGAATGTGGCCAGTAGGCATATTCTAGTAATGAATCTAATTCATGTTTAATTCAAACTCATAGATAAAACCATTACATTTAAGTAACATTAATATTGTGATAACTTGACAGAGACCGAAGAACTCAATATTAATGTTATTATTCCATTTGGTTTCAGATATTTACTCAAAGAAGTTTTAAAAGAAAGAGTAAGTATTTTGAGTTAATGTACATTTTGGAACTAAGAAATAAAGGAGGTTGTATTACAGATCTTTTAAAATTGCTTTTGGTTACATGTTTAAGGTGCAGGCACAAAGTCAGCCAACTTTTTGCTAAAGTGTTGAATGTGGCATTATTGTACCCTGTAGTAGTCTCCTTCGACATTTTCCATTGGAAAAATCTACTCACTGCTTCTGAGATACATGCTTTTCTTTCAGAGATCAATTTGCATTAAATGTTGATAGTAATTATAGAAGTTAGAAATTCAAATCACAACAGGAAATCAGAATGTTGCCTGTGTTTATTCTGATAGGTGATCAACTGCAGAAAACACAAGCATTACTAAATGTTTGATTAAAACTTTCTCAAAATTCTTACTGAAATTGTCCATTTGCATAGACAAAAAGAACAATAAAAAGATTAAAACAAAAACAGATGCAAAATATTTGAAGTCTGGTTCCACCTTTTCCCCTCCATCTCGGATGAACCACCACATGTATTATCCTTCCCTGGTAAGTGTGGGAGCGGGGCTTTGATGACTTTCAACTGTATACTTCTATCAATTTTTACTTTAAAAACAGCAAGTGTATATCAGTTGAGGCTGTTTTCTTTTAAATCTGGATTCTTATTTTCCAGCACACAAATGTACTCTTAAGAACAATGAAAACATAGGGATTTTTAAATGAAATATGCTATTTTCGTATAAATGGCCTAATCTCACTCCAAATGGTCTGTAAGTGCAGAAAAGTAGTGATAGTTTCTTTATTCCCTTACCTTTTCTTCTTTTCTCCTGCTGTTAACCTTACAGTGAAATTCAGATGTGGTGGATCCTGGGACTTGTTTGTAAGAGCAGACTCTGGCTTTGCCAAATATGCTTCCTTCGTGCTCCCCCAGGAGAAGGGGATCATGTGTCTATGTTCCACACGTGGCCTTGTAATTTCAGTGACAGGTAGATGCATTCCAATAGATGATGGTCAACATGGTTAATATGGTTAGGAAACGCCTAGAAAATAAATTTCAAGAATCTTTTTATTTAGCAACCCAACTCTAACCAGATGAGACCATTTTCCAGTTTCCTAGTTCTAAACAGACATTTTGTGACTGATGAACAGCTGTCTAGAATTCATCCTGGCTTCCACAAAAGTGATGCCTTTGTAATGTTATCTATAGAATAAAAGGTAAATGAAGAAGGAAGTCTCACATAAGGGGAGGAAAAGAGGCTTGCTTCTCCCCCACTTTTTGCTCTTGTTGCTACTGGAGTCTTCTGCTGCCAGGAACTGTTGCCCTGTGCCACGCAGCCCCAGTTGGAGTCAGCTGATTATGGACAGAAACCTACTCAGCTGTGAGCTAAATGAACCTTTCCATCCTTAACTTTGGGTGTCAGATATTTTGTCTCAGCAACAAGAAAAGTAACCAAGACACTTATGTTTTTTTTTTAGTCCATGTGTCTAATACATAATGTTTACATTCCTTATGGGAGCTGGGACAGGTGCATAACACATCTTCATTCCTTTCTAAATCCCCTTTCCTTTCCGGTCCCCACCCTCCACCCATCTCTCGATTCCCTTACATGACAGGTAACTGTGTCATTCTGAGTAAGAAACATCCAACTAAAGTGAATCAGCACAGTGCTGGGTGTGAGTGGAGGGATTTACCAAAGACAGAAGATCCACTCTGGTTGTGGCTGGCACCAACTAACAGGCTTGTCACCTGGATGGAATAAAAGGGAAATGAAGAAGGAAGTCTCACTTCTGTTTTGGTGGAGGGATCCTGTCTTCACGCTCATTCACCTTGGACATCATCTCCTGCCTTCCAGCACAGACCCTCCAGCCTCCCGATACAGGCTCAGGGGACTTCATAGCCAGCTCGAGGCCTCCAACTGGATCTTTGGCCTCTCCAGAGCACAGAGCCCTTTTGGACTCTTCCGCACCTGACTCTGTGGTAGCCGTATAGCCTATCCTGTATTTGTGTATGTTGCATTAAATCTGTTTCTCAAGTTAGCACTGACAGATACAGCACATGTTCACAATACACAATGCCTACGCCCCTCAGGGGAACTGGCACATTGACACCACGCATCTCCATTCTTTTTGCACTCTCTTCCCTCCCTTCCCTCACATCTCCTTTTGTTTTTTGACCCCTTCCCCTAAGCTACTTCACCATATTCTGTTAGATCCACAGAATCCTGAGAAACTGTTATTATCCCTGAATGAATAATCCCTTCTCACCCATTGTCTCTCTGGTATAAAAGAGATCCTAGTGGCTCATGAAAAAGCAATTGTGAAAAAGTTTTCTTATGCCATTGCTATGTATTATATATTGAATATGGTTAAAAAAAAAACACTGTTCTTTATTCCTTCTGATTTCAGGAAAGATACTGACATAAGAAGAAATATAAATAATTCTTTGATAAGTCTGGGAGCATCAAAAGTCACCTGTGATTATTTCATGAAGTCTCTCCCCACTCTCCCCTCTTTTCAGTATTCCAAGGAATCTCTGAGACACAGAATACATGCATGGTTATGAAAAGACCTTTAGTTAGCAGAAGCACATTGCAGAGAGGCAGCGCCGGCCTTAGGAGATCACGCTGCAAGTAGAAACTAAGTATCCGGCCAACTCGAGTCGGTCACATCTATCTCCACACCACGGAGCCTTGACTTCCTTTCCCAAAGTGCTGCCTGCGGTGAAAGGAGTGGAACTGCTTTGGTCTTCATTCAGATACTTTATAAGTGCTGA
Organism: Dinomys branickii; assembly: GCA_004027595.1. Taxonomy (NCBI): domain Eukaryota; kingdom Metazoa; phylum Chordata; class Mammalia; order Rodentia; family Dinomyidae; genus Dinomys; species Dinomys branickii. Next base: position 86,623 of record PVLD010002990.1, read on the forward strand.
ACATGGCCGTTATCAAGGTTTCACAGGATCCCTTCCTGATGTATGTCCTCCTAGAATTCTAAAATGTGGCAATATTTGCAAATAGAGCCTCTGCAGATACATTAGATTAATTTAAGGTGACATGATGTTTTACTATGGTTGTCCCTAAGCTCATTGGTGTCCTTAAGGAAGCAACTCAGACTCAGACCCAATAGGGAGGAATCCATACCATGACCCACAGAAGGATTAGGACAGTGGAGGTAAAGGTCCTGCCTCTCAGTGGGGCTGTGGCAAGGCAGAAATGCCAAGGGTTCCCAGCAACCCACAGAAGTTAGGAGACAGTGCAGACAAGATCTTCCTCAGAGCCTCAGGAGATGGCCAAGCTGAGGAGGCTTTGATTTCACACTCCTCCTAGGATGATCGTGGTTCAGTGACAGGCTCCCTGTTCCATCCGGGGCACCTGCTTCCTGTCCTGAGCATCAGCCCATCTACTTCCACTTCTTATCTTGAGAAGGCCCTGGACCAGAAAGTACCTACACAGCATAAAACCGGAAAGTTGCCTTTCTTGCTGAAAAACAAGGGCACAATGACAGGAACCAGCATTTGCTTTTCATTCTGTAACTGCTCTATCTCTTCCTTCACTGATTTTGGCAAGACAGCACTTCTTTCTACACACTGGATAATATGATAACTTAAGTAAAAGACTATATAGTATGTTCTTGGTGACGCTTTTTAACTGATTTACAATATATAATACATATAAAAGAGAAAGAAATTGAAGAAAGACATAAAGGAAGGAGAGAAGTAAACAAGGAAGAAGGAACGAAGGAACGAAGGAAAATTGGAAGTAATACAGGAAGTGGATAATGAAGGCAAGGTAAAAAGAAGATAAAGAAGGAAAGAGGAAAGAAAAATGTGGGAAGGGAGGGAAAAGAAGAGAAAAGCAACTAGAGAAAAGAGAAAGTTATATTTAGACAACAAATTATATTGCAAATAAAAGAGTAAAAGAGTTCAGAGGTGTTTGTCTATGCGAGAAGTGGTGGACACTGATTTACAGGAAGGGAACTCTGGAAATACATGCAGTAGAAGCCTTGCTGTTAAAGTTCTTTGACCCTGTTTCCTTTATCAATTAAGTTAATAATTTTATGCTAATTTTGCTTTACAATAGTGTAGTAATGTCACAACTATAAATAATAACAATGAAGTTGGTGATGCACATTGAGAAATAAAGAAAAACAGAAATGTTTTCTCTAAATGGGCCACACTTTCCCAGGACTGTCCCTATCTATATCCCCAGTGCCCAGTATGGTCTCTGAGAAATAACAGGAAATGAATAAATGTATGATGAGCATGAAAATGAATGCGTTATGAAATTAAATAACTCATTCTATGTATTTGACTGAGGTTAGTGAACCTGAGCTCGAAATAGATTTCTAAGCTTATTCAGGCCACCAATATCAGTAAAAAAGAGGAGATTTTTCTGTGAACAACTGATTGTAGGTTATACATTCTATTTGATCAGTTTTGTTTTGTTTTGTTTTGTTTTGTTTTTTGCGGTACTGGGGATCGAACTCAGGATCCTGCGCTTGCTAGGCAGGCGCTTATTCCACTGAGCTATATCCCCAGTCCTACATTCTATTTGGAATATGTGTATCTCTTTAAATATCTTCCAACTAGGGGCTGGAGATATAGCTCAGTGGAATAAGCACTTGCCTAGCAAGCGCAGGGTCCTGAGTTCGATCCCCAGTATCGCAAAAAAAAAAAAAAAAAACAAATAAATATCTTCCAACTAAAATATCTCCCAAGGTTTTCTTGGTATACTTTTCACCAAGGAGAGATATCTATAATGATAACAATCCTATGAAAAGAAAAATTTCCATTTCAAGGAAGGCAAAAGGAGTACATGAAAGAAACATTGGATGATAATTTCAAGATGCTAGAAGTAGAACCAGGTGTGGTGGAGTGTACTTGTAAGCCTAGCACTCTGGGAAGCTGAAGTGAGAGGACAGTATGTTTGAGCCCAACTCAGGCAATTTAGTGACTTAGTGAGGCCCTGTTTCAAAATCTAAAATAAAATTAAAAAGGACTAGTGCAGTGGATGTAACTCGTTGCGAAGATAACATGTTAAATTCTCAGAACAGCAAAACAACAACAATAAACAAGACAAAGGTAATCATCCAAATAGATTAACCTACCCAAAAAAGATAGTCTTGTAGTCCTATTGGTAAATAAAAGAAAATTTTAGTGAGTCTTTGAATTTTTTTTCCATAATACTGGACTTGAACTTCTGTCTTTTGGTAATAGAGCCATTATAATAATGCTGAAAGGGTAAAAAGTAATACTAGTAAAAAGATTTGGGAATTGAGAAACATCTGAACCTATGTAAAAGCTCCTATTCATACCATAAAAGACTATCCTAAAATCATCAGAAAATAAATGTCATATTGTAGCCAGCTAGTGTTTCAAATGTGTCCTACAGGATATTAAAGTTGCTATCATGATTAGGAAGAATTTTAAATCAAAACATTGGCAATATCATACCAGGAGACATCAAAGCATATTCTCCTGGCTTTCCTGCAATCTTGTAATCATTCTGAAGTTCCCTCTACATTTTTATAATATTTACAGCTCACAGATTTTAATTCAGACCAATTAGTGTGTATCTGGGAGCCTCAGATCCATGACAATAAAGTAGGTGCTTTTGTCACAGAACTAGGGACATGACCAACTGTTTCACAGTGCTACATTTAGTCACATGATTCTTTCATGGAAAAGGAGTTGAAAGCATTTGAAGTCTGCTTCTGCCTCTAGTCCCGAGGTGGATTTCATGATAGCCTTTGACATCTTCCTACTCCAGTGACTGCCTCCAAAATGTCAGCTGCTCAGCAGCACAGCTTAGAAAAAAAACAAACGTTTTGATGGCTTTGATCCACATGATCCGGGGTCATGCATGCAAAAATTTATATTTCCTTCCTCTTTGTGAAATATGACGTTTTTTAAAGAAAAAATAGTTTAGGAATTATTATTACCACCCAGTAATTTATTCTCACATTACAGTGTGAATGAATGGGAAGGTTTGGTCATCTCCTCAGAATATAATAATCACTAAGATACCACAAAATGTCATATTACAAAGCCCTCGATTTTCGCAGGTTTTTATCATCTGGAAACAGCCATTTCTTACTGACCTATTTTTATTGGGCAGGAGAAACAGATAATAGCATTTGAACATAGTCTGTAATTGTTGAACTTGTGGCTAATTTGCTTTTTAAAAAATACATGATTTTCAGAATATTGTGAAGCCTGTCAGTAAAAACTTCAATTTAGACATAACAACTGGAGAAAACTGATTTCAATGTTCTTCTTTCTTTTTTTTTAGTGACTTTATTAAGGACTGGTGTGCCTTGTGGTGGTATTTTGTCAGCTGTAGAGAAACCCAGGAAAAGCTCTGAGGTTGAGAGGCTGGTCATTATCATTCTATTTTTTTTCTGCACTGAAGTTATCAGGTGTTTCAGTTCACATAGAATTATGTGCTTTTAGTAGTATTTGTCTTTATTGTAATGAGAAATTCATTTAAATGAAATATTTATGAAACATTTGTAATCAGCATTTTTCTCTTAGAATATTATCAGAAAAAGCTATAGGTGAAACTTAAATCGACATCCTGCTCACATTCTGCTTTACTGCCCGCCCTCCACCTCTGCATTTCTGCAAGGCAGAGTGATTGTGCTAGATATTACCAAAGCCCCAGAGAATGACAGACATGGACTCGGGTCTTCCTCCTCTGCTTCTGTGCTGAACTATGGCTCACTTTCTTTGGAAGAGTTATTAAATCTCTTAGTGACCATTTATGCACCTAACCCCCAATTTCAATGAAGTAAGTTTTATTTTTTTCTAAGAAGACCTTTGCCTTCTTCCTGTATTGTTCTTTTATCTCTCCTTTTTTTTTTCAAAGTACTAAGGTTGATCTGAAAAGCAAACTTGAGAGACTTTTGTGGCTCAGTTTCCTGCCGTTTTTTCACAAGAGCCAACTGCTTTCTGGGATCCCAGTTGCCTTTCTCTCCTGAAACAGGCCCTGGAAGTTACCCAGAAACAGCTGCCTGGCTGGTAAATTCTTCCTAATTCAGGGTTCCACTACACTCCACTATGTCATAGTCAGAGCCACATACTCCAGCCTAGCTTCTACCAACCAAGTAGTCAGATGTTTGTCTGCTTATGTTTTGCTTTATCTCTCCATTTATGCATCAGAAGGTAGAAAAGGAGTGCTATTAATTTGATGTCTTCTTTCAGATTTCAGTATGCACTTTCTTGTTGCTTGATCACCTACAGCTCACCAGCATTACTGAGGATTCTTCCCAAGATTCATTTCAGCCCTTCGTGGTAGGAAGAACATTTGGCCTCCCTTGTAAAGTGCAGAAATGAAACCTAGCAAAATTAAACCCATTGTCCTGGATGATAAAATTACTAAATGGAGAGACAGATAAATCTAACTTGTGTTTGTTTCTCTTTACAGCCTGTGCTGTCCTTGGTAATAGACTGCATGCATGCTTGCTACTACATGATAGTATATCACCCAGATTTTGAATTAATTTTGTAATGTTGTATAACAAATTAACAAAATGATCACTTAAGCAAACACTCATTTGCTAGTCTGCAGGTTAGAACTGGATAAGCTCAATAAGTTCTGTGCTCAGAGCACCACAAGGACAAAATGAAGGTATCCACAGGGATGAGTTGCTGTGTAGAGGCTACAGGAAAGAGCCTGCTGTCCTGGTCAGATACTTACAGCAGAACTCAGCTCATTTTGGCTCTGGCACTGAACTCCCACTTCCTTGCCGTTCTTAGCCCTGGACTGCCCTCTGATTTTGGCCGTGACCCACATTCTTCTGCCTATGCTCCATGCTATTCTCAGACAGCCAATGGAGAGTTGAGTTTTTCTTGAGTTTCAAATTGCTCTATCTTCCTCCTCTTTCATGGAAGAGAAAAAAAATTTTCCTTATTGAAAGGAACAGTTGATGCTTAACTGATCAATTTTGCATCTGGTAATCTGAAAAACCACTCTGAAGATAACAATATGCAATATAATAACCATTGTTAATTTCCTATCATCTTATTTTGAAATTCTATATTATTTTCATTTTCTTAGTTCTCCTTAAAATAAAAAAGGAAAATCTATCTTAGAACTAAGAAAGCTTCAAGTGATTATATAAGGTCCTACCACATGATCCAGGATCACCTCCTAATTTTTTAAGATCAACTGATGAGTAACCTTGATTACATCACCAAAATCTTTTGCTGAGTACCTTAACATATTAAGTTGCATGATAGCTGTTCCTTACAGTCTGAGGAATTGAGTATAAATATTTTTGAGCAATGGGAAGGGTATCCTTAGAGCTCTTCTTACCACCAATTCTCCACTAAGAAAATTATTATATTAGTATTCCAGCATTGTTACACCAATCACCACAAATTTAGTGTCTTAAAATACGTGAAAATCTATTCATTTACAGTTCTGTATATTAGAAGATGTCCATGGATCTCAGTAGATCCACTGGATGAAGGTCTTTGCAGTGCTGGCAAAATTGTGATTCTTCCTTGAGGCCTCAAGGGAGAAATCATTTCTTGGCTTTTCCAGATTCTAAAAGCTACCTAACTCCTTTAGCTTTAACTTTTTCTTTTCTCCTTTCTTATCCAAAACCAGGATGCATTTTCTGGCCATTCTTCTTCAGTTTGTTACAGCAAAAATCAAACATCAGGCTGAACGCTGCAGGAGATCAAAGAACTCATTCAGAACAAATGGAGTTTTAATTAACTTTAATTAAAACAATTGGATGGGTTGCTGCCCATTCCCAATTTGCCAATCAGGAATGTGGCCCTTAACTGCCTTTGTTCCCACCTTATATTCATTTTTGGTTTCCATGGTAATAGATTGGAAAGTGTAGGCCTGGCCACAGTTGTTTTCCTTGTGCCACTTGACCAGGTCAGGCTTTGGCCACAGTGATATATATTTTCTCTACTCTGTTCTATATGTCTCCCTTTAGATACAATGTTTATCAAGGGCCAGGGGAGGGGTGAAACAACTCAGGCAAATCAGGACTGCAAAGTTAATTCTTTATAACCGATTTGGGATCTTTCTCAAGACACATTTTGAGGCTTGTACTAAGACTAGAATTATTCTATCTTAAAGTGATATGCTAAAAGCCGCTGTTCCTTACAAGTTATGTCTACCTCTTTATCTGACCATCACTGAAAAATTTGTTCAATTTAAAGATGTATTTAATTAGGTTGGGTTCATCTGTTAATCCAAGGCAATCTCAATCTCTCTCTCTCTCCCTTCTCCTTAATTTAATAACATTGCAATTTCATGTTATGACATATATATTACAAATGTAAATTAACATTCATATTATATGAGAATTAATATGTGAGTATCTGTTGGGTCAGGAAGGAGCATTATTTTGCTCTTCAAAAATGATATTGGTACAGACAAATTTTAACCCAAAATGTGGATATATAAATGAGATTGAGCTGTGTTTATTACCCAGTTCTTAATTTGTTATTACCAACATAAAATATTCATATTTAAAAGGATTTTTCCTAGTGTTAATGACTTCTTGAACTCATTAAAATAATCAAAATATCAATTCTTCAAACATAATTGCTTATGTATTTGTATATCTCACCAAAAATTGATTCTAATTTTAGTCTGATACCTTCAAATTATTACTCACGCTGCAGTTTTAAGGTTTGTCATGAGAGCCAAGATCTGAAAATTAGTCATTCAAAATATTCTTTCCTTCTTGACTATCTTTTACAATATTCACCGTAATTATAAAATTTCCCTTTCAAGAATTTGAAATTTCACAGAAAACATACCCAGCCCAGAATTGATTTTCAATACCAAGACCTCACAGACTTTCTCACAGATTCTTATACCAAACTCAAATCCAGTATGAAGAGCCCACTACAGTCTATACTGAATTAACATGCTCAGCCTGTCATGCTTTCCTAGAAATGTGAGTGGAGTTAAAAGTCAAAGCTCATCTAGCAGCTCCCACACTTCAGAGTGCACTTCTGCGTTCACAGAGAAGCTTTGCTCTCTGAATTTCCCTAGAAGTGCCTCTCATTCACGCACTCACTTCCTGTTCTTCACTGCCTCATTTGTAACTGCACTTTCCATTGCTGTCTTCCCTCTGTGACAGTGCACACAATCTTCCTGGGTATCCTCGGGGAAGTGGGACTCTGTCCCATCCCTGCAAATACCAAAATCCATGGTTACTCCAGTCCCATATGAATAATGGCAGGAGATTTGCATACGACTTACATGTATCCTCTCTTACACTGTAAACTTGTCTATTTATAATATATAATATGATGTAAAAGCTATGTAAATAGTTGTTATTTCATATGTTGGGGGAATGATAGCAAGAAAACAAAACTGCTCACATTCAGCCCATATCCCCATGTTTCAGATCCACCTTTGGTTGAATTCTCAGCCTGGGGATAAAAGGGCCTGCTCTCCTTCTCTCTCAGATGTCCCAGCCTGTGTTTGCAGACTGGTCGTCCTTCATTCAGTAGCAGTGGCATTTTGACTAGTGAATCCAAAGCTCATGCCTGTGAAAGCTATACCAGGAGTCACTGGCCTCAGCACAGAACTATTTTGTGGAAAAGCAGTTTAACAGAATTAATATGTGCTTCCAGTATTAAATAAGGGCATGACAATCAACTTTAAACATAATAACTTGTTTTGCTCATTAGCTGACCGAGTGCAGAAAATGACTCGTCAGTTCTTAAATTTGTCCTACGCTGTCTTTGGCGTCAGCCAGCGGTAACGTTGAGATGAGCAGCATCATGGCAAGAGGCTCAAAAGATTACAGAAAATTGCTGCTACAAACAACTCCATTCTAAGTTTGTTATTTTCCGGCAAAACAATGCAGTCATCCAATTGCTGAATTCCAAGCCAGATGTTTGCCTCTTCTAGAATTACATTCTGTTTGTGGAAACATGATGATTTCTTTGTTCTACATGGACAAGACAGTTTACCAGGTTGAACTGTTTTTTTGTTTTGTTTTGTTTGTTTGTTTTTTTTTTTGAAGAAAACTGTCTGGCACCCCACTGCTGCTAAATGTGTCATTAACCTTCTACCTGGGGTGTTTATTACCTCAACTTAGACAATATTCACAAATGCCCTTATCAACATAATGAGGTCAAGGCAGCAATCAGTGTCTGCCGTGTTGTCTTTTATTTCTTGAAAGCACACCTGCTTTCTCCAATCAAAATCCATAATCCAGGGGAAAACCATAGAGTGTTAAAGGAGCTTCACTGTGCCAAAAGATCAGTTCTTATCTTTCTCACAAAAACGTGGATGACCGCCTAACTTACCACCAAGGGAAATTTTTCAGAGCAAAAGAGGATGCTCCTAGCAGGTGCCCTGGAATACCTAGGGATGTGTAGGGCTTTTCACTGAAGGGCCAGGATATATGGTGATCATATGTGAAAGGAACTTTAGAGAAATACCTTCTTCTTCACAATCCAATCATTTTTAGAAGTTGTCGATTAGGCTTGCAGTTAAAAGTCAATGCGGCTGCTGAATCTGACCCAAGAAACTCACACTGGAACATAAAGGCTTTAAAAATTTTACCTAACTACAATCAAAACGGTTAAAATAAATAATCTTGAAGCATAATTTGATATCATGAGTGTTTTCATATTCTTTTTCTTATTTTTAAATGCATCATACTTTTCATCTTTGCTTAGGTTTTTAATAGGTATTCCAAATAAAATGAATATGCCTGTATCAAACTGCATGTCAATCAAATAGATATAATACCATCTTTTACCACTTACGATTTTGTGACTTCATCTTGGAAGCAAAATATCCAATACACAGATATTTTGAAAAGGAAATAATTCCATTTCTGTTTAAAAAACTATAGTCCTTGGTCTATGCCCTCACTTTAGTGTTGACTGCATGAATATAACATGTACAATTTTCTAAAACACTGAAAACCATGCAATTACTATTTTTGGCTTGATTATATATAACTATGTCCCAGTGAAAACTGTCAGTAGCCCTGCAGAGACTTGCATAAGTTAAATGTTAGGAAATAATTTTGGATCTGTGTGTATTTTAAATTCTGTGCTAGACTTTATTGGAGGCACTTGGGATATGATGGAAGACACAAAAGTCAAAGACCTTGTTTCAAGAAACATATTGTAGTGGGAAAAAATAAGTGCAGTGGCAAATGTCAGTAAGATAATATTACCCAGTAATTAATCCTATAAAAAAAATCCCTGAAGGGGCTGGGGATATAGCTCAGTGGAATAAGCACTTGCCTAGCAAGCGCAGGGTCCTGAGTTCAATCCCCAGTACTGCAAAAAAAAAAAAAAAAAATCCCTGAAAAGTTACACTGGAATAAGGATTTTTTAAAAATGGAGGGAGGTACTACATGTACTAGGACGGTGTGGTCCTTGGGTGCAGTAATATATCCAGCATTCCCAAAGCAGACGGACTGGTGTGACTAAAGTAGAGAAATGAGATTAGTGCAAAAGGCAGGTGTCAAGTCACGTGCAGATGGGCATGAGTGTGCAATTCAGTAAATTAAAAATGAGGGTTTATACTTTAATGTTTTAAGTATAATTTTATACACACAATCATGGTAATTATAAACAAAATTCATATTCTGCAAATCTTTTAAATTGTTTCCCCAAAGATATTTATCCTAGTGGAAAAATAGTAACCTTTCCACATTTTTCCAATACACAGCTAATCAAAGTAGGAAAGGTAACAACAGGTTCTTGTAATTGTTTGATTATTTCCATTTGTAAACTCCTCTTTGGAAGACAGTGGTGTGATCATATGGCTCAGTCTCCCTTCAAAGGCCCGGGAATCGTGGATTCATGAGGAAACTCATAATGCTTGCACCTTTAAATCCAAATTATTGTGTCAGCCATAGTAATTAAAATGGAACTAGAAGAAAAATAAAATGTATTTATCATTGATAAGAGGTGGTAAAACTTCACATATAGGGGATTCTTATTTTCTACAGGATTATTGAGAGGGCTGATATTACATCAAAGTTAAGTAGCATTTTTCTCTTGACATTTGCATTTTACTAGATATTTATTTATTTGCTTTTCATGTAAGTTCAAACCACAAAAATTAATAATATGTAAGAGATTACATTTTGTTTTTTTGTTTTGTTTTGTTGTATTTGTCAATGTGTCATGATCTTCCAGTCTAAAATTTTCAAAGGAAAGCTTAAAAGTTCAATTTTTATTTATCAACTCTTTTTTGAAAAATGATAATGCTACATTTTCCCTTTTTCAAATAGCAGTTTCATGCCTGTAAATATTACAGATTTCAGTTGGGAACTTCAATGTTATTAACTGTCTAATGGCATCTATGTAGGTGGAATAGGATGGTATTTTTTGAATGATTGAATGAGCTAACATGGCAGGAGACCATGTGTCTGTCCAGAAGAGGTTTGGGCAGTTTTGTTTATCAGTAGGGCAGGAATGGCTTTTGCATGAGAAGGCCCAGAAAATTGTTTTGTGGAATTATCCTTCTCAACAGTGATGATAAATAATTTCCTATGCAAATGTTCCACGAAGGAGGCTGATGCTGTTCTATTTGCTGTTTAAATTTCACCATTTGGGCCTGCCAAACTCCTCAAAGCCAAACGGGATCCTGTTTGTGATAGGCCAATGCAAATTTGATGATCCATCCAAATATATAGAGATGTCGTGTTAATGGTGCCATCATTACTGGAGCTGTCCTTTACACAGAAATTCTCACCCACTAGTAGTAGATGACAGATGTGCCAATTAAGAGACTGAGGCAAAGCCAAGGTTGATGTTCTAATAAGCAGGTCATTAACTTTGGTAATGACCAATTTGGGAAGATGATTGTTATTACAGACTGTATGCCATGAGTTATGAGAGCAACTGTATAACTTTGAGACACATCCAATGGTTGGATTCTAATGGGAAGTACTGTAAAACATCAGATATTCTTATCTATGCATCGCCGTATAGATTTCCAAAGTGTCATTTTCTATAAAGATGACCTAATAAATGCGTAAGCAATTATGTTTGTAGAAATAATGGGCCTTTTTGAGAGTCAAAAGAAAAGCCTTTCCAATGATCATTTTATAATTCTGTCTAATGTACACTTGTTCCTGGACTAGCAAGTCTACAAGTTGTGTTGAAATAAACTGAAGAGATTTAAAGGGCATTAGAAGTACATCATAAATTTGCTGGAAAGAATTAGGAGTAAATTTGTCCTCTTGTTGAAGTAGTTAAGAATTTCCTATGTAAGATCTACAATAAATTGTTCTTTAACATTTTCTACCTGAATTTCAATCATCAGAATTTTCCTTTTCATAAGAGAATCCATTCCAATGAGAACAACTCTGCCTTCTGTAACTTTTTCCTGATAGAGAAAAGCTGAATGATCTTTGTTATATAAAATACACATTTACAAGCCCGCAAATATATTATCTTTCTAAATCTTACCTTTTCTAATCAATGATGCTAGTTAATCATTTTGAAATTTATAATTATTTCTTAAGTGACATGGCTTGTAGGTCTCGTGATGTGGTGACTTTTTTTGACTCTTAAAACAACTGTTCTCCAGACCTGCATTTTTGGGTGTCTCTTTTCAATTTAGAGGCTTGACAAAGCTAAAGAACCATTTCCCACTTGTCTGTGTCCCTGAAAGTGACCATCCTCAGTTATGTCAGGCAATGATATGCAAACAAGGGTTCACTGAGAGCTTTTGGGGACACACACTTCCCTATAGTGTTCAGTGGTACTCTCTCCCTTTCCTATTTCTTGACTATGAGCAGAATACCTGTATTTGAAAGTGTTGCATTTCCTGCATAAGGATAAATTACCATTTTGTCCTACATACGTGTGAATTACCAGTGTGTTAAACAGGCCAAAATACAAAGTCAGAAATAGCCTATGTACATGAAAATATGATAGAGTAGATAAGTCCATGTAAATAACCTCAGATTTTCATAAGCAATAAAAATATCCATGCCTATTCAAGACACTGCATTAAATCTTAGCTCTACTTCATGAGTCTTATTGCTTTCTGGTACCTGATCTTGGCTTCTCATTCATCTTTATTCTCAACATGGGAAAAGCTATGTCCCATTGTAACCTACCAAGCATTCTCATTAAGTCATGGGAGGATGAGCCCTTCTGCACAGATTTCAGATTCTGCTAGTATCTCCCTTCCCACCCTCTTTAACCTCATCATGCCTTATGCAATTAGAAGAAATGGTCCTAAAATCCAACCCATTTCTATACCACTGTGAGTCACTGAGTCTTTGTAAGCTTTTCTAGGGTTTCAAACTCACAAGACTGCCATAGACAACAGCTGACACTAGGGAACTCAGAGGGATGTCGGACACGAACAAAGCATGGTGGCTATGCAGTGTCCTCTCCAAAGGGGACCCACACTGCAGCCCAAACACCAGTTCCAGGGCCCATGAACATGAGACACTCATGAGCTGCTCTTGCCTGAAAGCATCCGTTACTTGAACTTTCTTTAAAAAGGTAAAAGTAGGGCTGAGGATATAGCTCAGTGGAATAAGCGCCTACCTGGCAAGCTCCAGGTCCTGAGTTTGATTCCCGATACAAAAAAAAAACTAACAAAAGAAGTGAAAGTAGCAATAGTGATGATTTTTACAAAGCTTCCCAGGGAAATATTGTCTATTTTGCCATTTTAACTTGAAGAAAATAAAACATAAAGTGATTTTAAAACTTCCCAAGAAAACAAGATTACTTAGAGGCAGGTATTAGATGGGAACACAGGGCTCTCAACTCCCGATCAACTGTGCTAAACATACCATGTTTACTGAATAATATTGTTGTTATTTTTTACTTAATTTAGTTGACTTAATTTTTGTTCCTTCTCTAGAATGGTCAAAAATATAAACACATTAAACTCCAAGTTTAAAAATATACAACGGACTTTTGAATTAGAAATCTAATATTTTAGAATAAATTACATTATTAATTTACAAAAGGCAAAGAGAATGAAATCAGTTACTGACGAGAGCATACATTTCTTAAAAATGGTACTTATTTTATCAGTATAGTCAAAAGAGCAAAGGAGTACAAGTATGTAGTAAGCGGGATTATATTTATTATTTCTTGTTGATTGAGCGCTTATTATGTGACAAGAACCACTTGAAAACCTCTATAAGCAAAAAAATTTAATGCTAATAAATTGAGTTAAAAAGTGTGACCCTCATTTTACAGCTGAAGACACGAGAAAATGACCAACAGATACAATGTCATGCAACCAGTAGTTGAGAGACAAGATTCAAATAAAATGATGCCTTGATTGTGAAAATTATAATGTATACCTCAATTTCCTAAAACGCAAAAGGCCACCATTGAATCAGAAAAGTAAATGTATTTCCATGAATATCACTTCTAATTAGTCAATTCAGTGCTGCCGTTGGAACCATGCTTGGGACAAGTTTCAAACATATTAAAATAAAAGACAAGAAGAGATGCAGACAGCAAATGGGATAGCAGACCGTTGGCCACAAAATGAGAAGCATGTTTCAAGATACCCAGAACTGGTCTTTCATTTATTTTCAAACGTTATTAGATGTAATTCAATAAAAGTGGCCTGTTTTCTGAAAGCCACTGTGGCTCATACACAACGTCATAGCGACCAAAACATTCAGGGTAGCAGATTATATTCTTCATAATCTTTATCTTTTCTATGCCAGTGCAATGCCAATCAGTGTTAAGAATCTAACTAGCTCATCCATTTAACACTTGCTCTTTTGATGTGATTCCAATGACCAGCATGTACAACTGTTCAGCTAAATTGTCCAATTTTAATAAAACTGCCTATACTTTCTGCTGTATGAATTTGTCCAAATATAAATTTCATCAGTATCACTAGAAAATACTCATTAATTTATTCCAAGTATGTAAGAGGCTCTTTGGGTGATATAGATAGCACGAAAAATCAACTAGAAATCATATCATCAACATGAGACTAATATTCTATGAGAGAGAAAAACCTGTATGAAAATTCACCAATACATAAACTATGATAATTTCTTTAAAAGTGATGCTATGTGCTAAAAAAGTGCAAAGGAGTAAAATTTAATTCGAATTGATGAAAGAGACTGGATTCTACATGTTCTGTAAACAAAAAGCATACTTAAAATTATTTTGACTGTCTTTAAATAACAGTGAAGACTTTTCTAGGAAGAGGTGGAGGGACAAAGTGGTGCTGAGAAATGCAGACTGAAGAGAGATGAGCGGTCTACATAAAAATACATGACAAGGAAAATGGAAACAAAACTTTAAGTTGTAAAAACCATATGAGTAAAAAAACAGAAATGTTTCTTAGTAAGGGGCTGATATAATTGGAACTATGTTTTATTCATAGAAATGTTCGATGTTTGCCCATTTTGAATACCCAGTAGATCAGCTGGAAAATGAGATAATTGTTGGGAATAATCTAAGTGGGAGGGAGTTAGAGATGAGCAGTGGTGAGAGCAGAAGAATAAGATCAGCACGATAGACTCCACGCCCCTTTGTGTGAGTATCAACATGAACACTATTAAAACTGCGGAATTAACACGGTATAATTCATTTCACATAACCTAACCTATGGAATTTAAGTAATGTACAACTTTCTGTATGGTTCAGTTTATCAAGATCTGCACAGTGATATGTACTACAGTAAGGCTGATATGTTTATTTCCGCTTCCCCAACCAACAAATGGAAGATGTGGCCACTTTGGTCAATTTCAGCACAATAGCTTATTTTTACAGTATGAAATTTCCCATTGATTACAAGTCTTTTTTCTAGATCAACTTGCATGTATAGATGTTTTGAATAAATAAATATAGGCACTAAGCTAAGATGTGAATTTTCATAGCTTCACATAAGTATTACATATTTGTATTGTGGTTTTAATAGTAATTGACCAAGAAGCATATAATTGTGAACAAACTACATAAGAAATTTATTATGGTAGATTCAACATTGCAAAAGGTCCAGTGAATAGTGTATACTATGAATATATGAGGTTGATTTTAGTTTTGTTAATATCGGTGATCTTCCCACCCCCATGGCTTTATTCATTTTAAGAGACAATGTTACTACACCGTGTGTGTGTAAAAATCCATTCAGTAAAACAACTATGTTTCAAAGATAGAAAGAAAGGGAATAAAAGGATTTATTTAAAGAAATATTTTAAATATATAGATTTTAGATAATTTTATTCTAAAAAGGAAATAGGAATCATCAAGTTCTCCTTACTCTCCAAAATTTCTTTTGCAAAGATCTAAGTTTCCGAGAGGACTTTTCCATTCGCGTAATCATCTCGGATTCAGGAAAATAAAATCCGAGGTGAATCAGCGACTCTGTTTTTTTCTTTTCCCTATACTTGGTATAGAAATAGGTCTTTTTTTAGGATATGCCCATTTAAAAAACCATTTTATCAAGAACCAGCAGTAATCCTAAAGTAAAAATTTTAAAGAAAATCAATGTTCCAAAATATTATAAATCACTAGCAAGATAATTACTGGAGCTTTTCAAACATTTTCAACCCTCTTTCATTTTCACAAGGTTGTCTGAATAGTGACTCCAAGAGAATGACATGCTCCAATAAGTAGTAAGCACTCGCTTGAGCCTAATTAACGTTTTCATTGACATATCAGCCTTTATGTATTCATCTATGTTTCTCCAGGAAGACTTTGGAAACTAAACATTATGCCACCTTCCTTGCTCTTCATAATTTTTAATGTTAACAGATCACTTTAAAGCCTGTTCATAAAATGTATTTTATAGGGCAAATGAGGAATTTGGTATGTGAAAGTTGCAGTGGTTCCAAACAAGGATCGCGGAGCTTCGTTATTTGAATTGAGATTTAGAAGTATACTAGCTCCTTCTGAGTCATAACTCTGTTACAGGAATTCTCTTGTTTTACCCGGAATCTTTCTTAATTTACCGTGCATATGATGATTCCCTTTTTATAAATGGGGAAAGTTAGGCTCAGCTAAATAAACTCCTCCATCCATGTAAGTAACTGGTAAGCCTTGGGTTCTAACCGCAGCTGAATGCTCTGGCACTCAGGTTCCTAAACTTTAAGGTGTATTACTTTTTACTGAAAATGAATAATCCGAGGAATCATAACAAATGAAAATGAAATATATGAAATGAATCATTTATGCTATAAATTACTCTGAAGGTCTACCATCTTTTTCAAAATTAGTTTCAAAATTACCTCATAGTAAAAGCTATGAAAATTGGTGGAAGACAGTAATGTTTCTTGAAAATGTCTCTTCTTTGAATGTCTGGTCATTCTTTACCAGTGCTCCCTCTGCCTGTCCCACTATATGGGTTCCTTTTATTTTTACATTTGCTTCCAGATGTTATTATTCTACTCAGTTTTTCTCCATCTGCTTTCCTTTGTCTGAAGGAAAAGGAAATTGCTGAATACATCTCTAGAGATTTCAGGTATACTCATCTCTTTGAAATTGAATTCTAAATCCATATCTACTCAATTTAATATGTTTCTAAACTCCTGACTTAAATCATAATTCTAAATGCCTACTAAATATCCACAGCCCTGTACATTTCTCAACAGCTCTTAAATTTAATCTTTTGCTGAACTACAACTTCATCTTGAAAGGCTTGTTACTCCTGCTTTCCCTGTATTACTCAAATTCTATGTACCCATTTCTCCAAGACTCAAGATGGAAATCTCCAAGACTCTTGCCTCTCTGTCACCCCAATATCTAATTAGTTACTAAATTGTGTTATTTTTCTGTTATTTCTCCTGTTTACATATGAACCCAGAATTTCTACTCATTTTCTTGCCTCTTCATACTACTTCAGTGAGGTGCTTTGGTATTTGTTGTCTAGACCACCAGCTCATTTTCCTACTTCTATTCTCTCTGTCCTGTCCTATAGAATACCATTATTCTGTAAGCCCTACTTTAGTGATTTTTACCTCCCAAAAGACAAACACTGACCAGAACAAGATCTAAAATTTGCTGATTGTATTGCTGAATGAGTACAGGAGCAGAAAATGGAGGGGAAACTCTGGACTGAGTTGCATCTCGTAGTACAAGTACATCTTAGCAATACACAGAATGATCTCCAAAGCCAGATAAAGTGCATCAGGTACTCATTGTTGCACGTGAAATGGTCATAAATTTGGTGACTTCGAACCGCACACATTTATTATTGTACAGGTAATGTAGGGTGGGATTTGGGGCCTGGGTCACTCTGTCTTGCGCTTCAGGGACTTTCCAAAGTCACCATCGATGTGATGGCTAGAGGTAGAACTGCATGCTTCAGTAACAAACCTTCTGTTTTAGTCAGTTTTCCCATTGCTGGGACAAAATACCCAGCACTAGCAAAGTAAAGGAGATGTTTATTTTGGCTTATGCCTTCACTGGGTTCAGGGCCCAGCTGGCGAGCTCCACTGCAGAAACAGCATGATGAAAGGAGGCACATGAACACAGCTGCTCAGCTCATGGCAGCCAGAGGCACAGAGAAGGGAGGAAGCAGGAACAAAAACACACCTTTCAGGTCCAGCCCTTAGGGTCCCACAAGTGCTGATCAGGCCTCACCTCCTAAGAGCACTTTTAGCTCTGAACTCATCATGAATTGATTAATCTGGTGTGTATGGCATTATCATGATCCATCTATCATTAAAAAGCCTCACTGCTAGACAAAGACTTCAAATTATTTACATTTTAGATCTAAACCATAACACCAACCACTTTCAAATCTGTATGGTTACTAGCATGATTTAGTCTTACGGGGACTAAAAATCCTTGCTAAGTATTCTTCACCAATTGTAGGCCAGAAGTCACCTTTATTTCTTACTATTTGAATCTCTCAAACATGGAAACTGTTCTCATCAAAGTCAGGTAACTAGAGTCTCCTAGAAAGACAGAAGTCATAGTGTTGTGTAACATAAATCATAGACGAGACAGCCTAAATACATGTATACAGCAAGGTACTCTCACTACTCTAACCCCTCTTCAAAGGAAGAAGATTGTACAAGAAGATGAGTGGTGAATAGAATTAAGAAAATGATCCCAAAAGATTCCACCCCCTTATCATTTAGCACTAATCTATAGGCTGGTATGAAAGAGCTTTGTAGATAGAATTAAATTCACTAATCAGCGGGCCTAGTATATAGCTCAGCAGCATAGAGCCTGCCTGGCAAATGCAAGGTCATGAGTTCGATTCCCAGTACCCCCCAAAAAAAGATTACTAATCAACTTGCCTGAGTACTGAGGAGATTATCCACCTGAATCATCTAGATGGGACTAATCCTAGTCATATGAGCCTGTAAAGGCCATGAATTGTCTCTAGTTTGTGTCCAAAGTATGAGGAAGAGGAAAAGCATGATTCTACCTGCCATTGCTCAGTTTGACGACCAAGAAGGGGAGATATGAACTGGGGAATAGACAGCTTCTAGCAACTCAAAATGTTCCCACTTCACGGCCAACAAAGAAATGGAGACCTCACTCCTTGTCTAATTACTTTCCCGATGGCCAGGACAAAACTCCCAACGCACTTAATTTAAAGGACATGTTTTGTCTGACTCACATAGTAGAAGTCTCTGGCCTTGCACGGCCAGCTGATCACAGGCAGAAGCAGCACGGAGGAGGAGCCCAGGCAGAGGAAAACTTCCTCATTCTTCCCTTCTCTGTCTGCTTCCTGGGCTCTGTATGGGGAGCAGTGAGGAAGGACACAAATTCTTCCAGGTCAGGCCCCAGCAACCCGCCTCCTCTCACCAGACCGCACTTCTTAACAGACAGGTCAGGCGCACCACCTGCAAAATTCAGTCACCTGCCCAAGTCAGACCTATGAGCTCGTGAGGCCCTTGGGTGACATCTAGATATAAACCACAATAGTCCTATAGTCCTGCGGTGGTCAGAACTGACTCCAATTAGCAACCTCCAGGAGCTGCCAGGTGAGAAGTACCAAAGGGCCTCCTTGAGGGAAGAGAATCAACCCAGACCTCTACTTCATGGCTAAAGATTTTGGATTTCAGTTTTGAAGAGGTGAGTTTTCCTTACGCTGTCTAGGAATCAAATGATCAACACATTCACCTTTGACCTGTTGAGATTTCCAGCAAAGCCATTGTGCCCAGACCTTCAGTGGGAAGAAGTCATAAGAGAATATATTTGTTTTGCTTTAAAATAAAAACATGTGTGGTTTTGTTGTAAAGCATCAATAGAAAATCAATGTGTTTATTTGAGGAGGTAGAGATCATTGGATACTATTTCAAGACTGGTCAGACAGGATTACCTGGGCTTTGAGGCTGAGGTAGTCATGACTTCAACCTACCTTTCTTCATCTGAACAGTGGAGCTGGTGTGAACATAAGGCAGTTTATATATGGAGAGAAGAGTGATAGGAAGAATACACATTCTCTGTTGTCTGTGAGAATTATTTCTAGAAGATAGTTTTTCTTATTTTTCTTAGAACTTGTAGGAATAATAATTTTACAAGTACATAAAGACAATGGAATAATATAATATTACTTAATGTCCAAAATACAAGGGAAACAATACAAAATCATATCTGAAAAATTTTTCATATCTGAAAATATCAGGCAATAGATGTTCAGTTCTGGAAAGAGACAACCTAGTGATATTCATAAAAATGCAACCAGAGGTGTCATGCATTTCTACTGATATAATTTAATTCAACTAACAGATTTCTCAAGTGAAAAGTTTACTGCTGAAATACTGGTTTATTGTGAATTTATATTTGACTTTCAGATTGTTTTGATAATTACTGTACAGAAAAAAGTGGTGCGCCTTGCCATTTCCAATTGTTCTTAGATGTCATTATACTCTCACCTCCACCGCGTTGGTCTTTTGTAGTTTTGTATTTGATGTTTCATTTTATCATTTTGACTAGGCTCTGATTCTTTCTGTGTGTGGATTTAAGTATTATTCTTCTTGATGAACTTCTTTTCACAATTTGAAACTGATTTAAATTTCTCTGTAGGAGTAAGTAACATATGATTTCAAGTTACCCTAACTGTTTCATTGCATACAATCATTGTTCTGGAGTCATAATTATTACATGCTAATTAGGTCATGGGAAAATTTGAGGGGTTTTTGTAATTAATGCTCAGTTATTGATCATCTCTCCTTAGCCCCTGATTTTTAAGACTACGGAAAATATTTTTACTTAAATTTATAACCAGAATAAAAATTGTGTCTTATTTCTGTTCTTGAGTTACCATGAAACCTAGTTTTATGGAAGTGTTTCTCCATGTTTTCTAACTTAAAAGACTGCTTCTACTTTATATCATTTTCATCATCATAGTTATTATTATTTCACTGCTGCTTTCACTGTGCCAGTATTCCTGGCTGATAGCTTGCCTACATGGCCAATTCAGCAATCCCACTTTAACTGTTTACCTTAAGCTTGTCTAAAGTTATAGTTTTATTTAAACTAAGACATACAAATACACATGAAATCTTAAACCAGCTTAACAGTTGGAGATGAGAGTGTAATATATGAATAAATATATCTATTTTCTGAGTATGCTTATCAGTCTTGCTAGGCTTTGAGCCTGTGCTATTTGTCTCCCTTCATGTCAGGCCAATGTGAGAGACCACACACCCCACTTCCACTGCAAACAGGATGACTTTCCTGCCTGGGAAAATGGTAGTGGGATGTTGGGGTCATGTGTTGGAGTTTCTTTTTGTACCAAAATGGTTTTACCCTGTGCAACAATTGATTCTTAAGCCACTTTTATATACAGAAGTCTAAAGTGGACTAATGAAGCCCCAGAATAGAGAGGATCATTTTGTCATTGATTTAGAAGTCACTCTGAGAAACTATCTATTCAGAGATGCCTCAATGAATGCTTGGCATAAAAGTAGCAGTCTCAAGGCAGAAATTGTCCACCTATCATTAGGAGATAATTTAAAATGTTAGCCAATTATTCCTAGAACAAGTAAAATTCATTAAGTTCATGGACTTCTCTGATGGTAAGGCCATTCATCACTATAAAATATACTTCACATTCTTTATACAAATCTACTTGGATGGCCATAAAAAATGACACTAATTGAGTAGATTAAAGAAGTGATATTTGTTTCTCACAGCTCTAAGTCTGAGAAGCCCAAGATCAACGTCTGCACAGGTTAATTTCATTCTAGGGCCTCTTCTCTTGGCTTGTAAGTGAACGCCATCTTGCTGTGTGCACACACGACCACCTCTTTAGGATTTCTCTCTCTTTCTTTTACTGTAAGCGTTCTGATATCATGAGGAAAGCTATTCTTTCATGATCTCATCAAAACTTGATTCTCTGAAAGGTTCTACCTATAACTACCATAACACAGTGATTAAGGCGTTAAGGTGTGAATTAGAGGGAAACATAACTCAGCCCATAGTATCACAGATCAGTTGTACAGCATTTTCATCAGAAATACTTATGTTTAGTGTGTTGCCACAAACTTAGCTTTTTTGTCATAAGGAAAGAAAAAACATTTCAATACAGACCTTAAAGTTTAGACAAGGCCTCAGAGCAGTAAGACCATTCATTCTACCACATTCTTATTTATACAAATGACTGGAGCTGTATAAAAAGAAAATGTAAAAAGAGACGAACATAGAGCCAGCCAGGATAATCTTAAAGGCTTTGGGGAGGCTTTGTAACTATGGTTATATGCTAATCGAGTGTGGTCCTGACAGATGTATAATATGCCATTTTACCTGTAGAAGATATCTATGGTCATTTTGAAAAAAACAATTAGACAGAATTGCAATATTTGAAAACAAAGTGAACCATGAAAATTTACTAACTTCTAGAACGCATTATAAAAAAATTTGTTTAACGTGAAGCAAATATAATTTCATTCTAAGTACCCTATATTTTCAATCATAATAATCAGGTGATTGTACCAACCAGAACACATTAGAAAAGAACTCAGTGTGTCCCACAGGTCCTGGACTGTGCTGAGAAGCCTGGGGTGTCAGGGAGGAGAGACTGCTGCCAGCTGGGCTGGGGAACAATCCACAGGAAGGCAGGGAATGGAACTGGAGCTACAGCACCAGTTTAGAATGACTTACATATTATAACCAGCATGTACCAGCCGCATAACTCAAGTCATAATTTAGCAGTAATTGAAAAGGTATGTTTGATATGCATGCTTCTGTCCAAGACAATCTCATATATAATTATTAACAATAATAAGTGCATAGAAACAATACGCACTTTACACGTTTACACATATATAAATATATGTTGTAAATCAAGATTGGTTTCTACCTATATAACTTTTAGAAATAAAATACTCAAACTTATCACTTCTCCTTTCCTCTTTTTATTTTCATTTTTAACCATTTTTCATTTATATCTAGTCAGAATCTATTTAGAGAAGAAGTAAACCAGAATGCATTATTAGCAGGTTTTATAACACTTTGTACAATGAGAACTATTCTAAAGTTGCTGATATGTAAAACAAGCTCATAGAGTTTTATCAGCGATACCATAATACTGTGAAAATACGAGACAAAGAAACAAACTTTATCTAAATAAGGCAAGATATAGCAGAGATGATATTTGCCTCACAGCATTCTTAGTAATTTGAACACAAAAGCAAGTAAAAACGCATCAGGATGAGCAGTTTCTTTTCCTAAACAAAAGAAAAAAGTCTATTTCATAATTTGAAATGCAAACTATTATTTTTAAAGAAATAAAAATTAGTAGAAAAGTCTGAGTCATGTTCTGTATCTTATATTTTGTCCCTGACTGCCTAAATCCCAGATACCCTCACTGATTCTACCAAATTAACTAGCAAAGAAAAATCTTAATCACAAACTAATCTATGGAATGAAGTGAGATTCATTTTCCCCTACCATTTCTCATTTTTCTTCATTTTTACTAAGTGACAATTTTTTCTGTGATAGTCTTGAATTTTCTAAATATGGATGTTACTATTTTATTTTGAATATTGTGGACAAAATGATCATATGCAACAATATATTCACTTTGCATCCCTTCTTGAAACTCTATCCAGTGTAAATAATCTTCCATTGGCTTAAAATGGAAAATAAATTCAAGGTCATGAGTTTATCCCTTCTCTTAGATAATAGAAAGTTCTAGACAACTTTAGACCACAAAACAATTTCTGCTCAGTAATTCTGACTTTAGGTATTCACCCATTCGTCAATTATTTATCCGAAAGTAAGATGCTTTTCAATTCTACCCACTTTGTCTGCAGCTGAGTGCTGCTTCCGTGGGAGAAGTAAAGTGGGCATTTTCAGTTTGTGCACCCCTCCTGCTTCCTCTTTCAGTAGATGAGACTGCTGATTCGATCACAGTCAAAACAGGGGCAAGAAGTAAAATTATGGGTAAGGCTGTTTAAATTTGAGATTTGCAGATTTATAGGCTAATTGTTTCAAGGGGAACTTTGCAGGCTTTTTTAGAAAATCACCATGCTAAAGCTCTTCATCTCCTCTCTCTTGTCATAGGCAAGTACTCGTTTAGCTGCCTAGGTGGCTTGCTATATGACTATGCCTGTGCTTCTCTGTCCATACCATAAAACTGTGAAACAAATGAATTTCATGTTAAAAAAAACTTGATCCTAAACCTTGAATGTATGATTGTCTGTCTGGAATTCCAGTGCAGGTTAATTTACTAAGCTGTGTCAGGCTGTGTGCATGTGCGTGCGTGCGTGCATGCGTGCGCGTGTGTGTGTGCGCGCGCGCACATGCGTGCACAGGCTCACATGTTAGGTATTTTTCATCAGTACTGAGCACCAAACTCTCCTCAGTCACTAAAAACCTAGAAATAAATTCCTCACACTTGCTTGACATCAGTGGTCATAGTCACATCCAATCAGTGAGAGAACCTGTGCAAACATTGAAAGGTAGGAGGAAAAATCATTATTCCTCAAGTTATAAATTTGAGCAAGAGCTAAACATATCCATGAAGATTTCATTGCCTTCTATGAGAGATCCAACAATCTGATACTTTGATAAAGCAGGCATTTGAGATCCGCTGTATTTTTCTGTCATTTAAACAATTTCTAATTTCCTCAGATCCCAGTAGTTCTTATTTTGGGAACTTATTCCCCATTTTGGCAAAGTGATTTTTGGAGAGGGGCTTTGTTTGTTTCTTGTTGTATGTTTACAATACACAATAATGCATTTGGGGGACATAATACTTGTATATAGTAAATCTTGATCATTTTTTATCCCTTAACACTCTGTTTTTAATCTCCTTCCCTCTTCTCACCTCTCCAAAATGCTTTATAAGCAAAAATTCACTAAACAAACTCCTGCTAAAATATTTAGTTTGTTTTCTAGTTTGATTAATATGCATATAATTGAAAAACATCAGACCATACATCTCCCAGGGTTCCAGTGGGAAATATATGCTCTAAAGCACATTACCCAGTTCTGTGCTGCCGTTGACACTATTTTTGTAGGGTGTTTACTGAATGTCCCTTCAGACTCCCACACCCCTAGCTAGATCTGAACTCTTAGTGCTATCAGTCTCGCAGTTACCATTGAGCCTAACAGAAATAAGCTATTTCTCAGACTCAAGATTTGCAAGAGTGGATTCAGCATCTGCAACTGAAAGCCATCTGGACATAGCAACCCTGGATATGCAGCTTCAGAATCGTCTTTGACTAGTTCTGTAGCCTAACGCACGCCATGCATTCCCCCACCTCCACCCAGGGATCTTTCTGATATATTTGACTCCATTCCTAAGGACACTATCAGAACAGAGGTGATGATATTTGAATGCTGTCACGTATTGGCTTGCCCAGCCCATCCAGCAGAGTGCTGTTTCATGCCAGGGTTTCCATCTCAACTACCTTCTGTTCCCCAAGTGGCTTTTTATACTGCTCTAAGTATCTACAATTGATATCTTGTAAAATCATCGACTTGGAAACTTTGCCCCTAGCATCTCCCAATTCTCATTTACATCACATTCTATTGCCAAATGAATCTTCTTAAAAGAGCCTGGTGCACTTGGTGCTACAATTGTCAGAAAACTTCAACTACCCATAGGATACATCCGTGCCTTTCTCCCCAGGAATTCAAAGTTCTCCCTGCTTCATCTATGAACATTACTACTTAATGTTACCTTTCACTGCACCTTGATTGTTCTATCTTTCCAGTAAAATACACTGAGTTTTCCTGAAATTCACCGTGCTTAAGTCTGTCCTTTTACTACTAGTCCTACCTAAAGTTCTGCTCTCTTCATTTTTACCTTTCCCAGTCTTTTAAACTATGGTTTAAATCTCACATTACTAAGGAGCCACTGCCAAAGTGAGCCCTCCTTCTTTTGTGCTTATGATTGAATTATAGTCTGCTTATGTTAGAGCTATTTGTATATTTTCATGTATTTTAATTAATTGTCCTGCTGTTCTACCATAACATAGGGATAAAAGCTATATATAAATCCTGGTACAAGAAAGTAAAGGAGCCGGTGTGGTGGCAAATGCCTGTAATCCCAGCACTTGGAAGTCTCAGGCAGGAGAATTCACTGCAAGTTTAAGACCAGCCTGGGCTACAAAGTGAGTTCGAGGCCAACCTGAACTGCATAGCAAAAGCCTGTCTGAAAAAGACAAAAAAAAAAAAAAAAAAAAAAAAAAAAAAAAAAAAAAAAAAAAAAAAAAAAAAAAAAAAAAAAAAAAAAAAAAAAAAAAAAAAAAGGTAAACACTACAGAAAAATTTTCCATCTTACGTGGAAAATGCAGGTCTGAGTAAAATTTGCAACACTTCTATTTCGTAGACACATGACTACATAACCTAGGTTTATGTATCTCCATTCTTTTTATTTTAAAGAGAAAAAAAATAACAACAAGAATGACAAAAACAATAAAAATGGTACAGGCTTTCAAAACAAGATGATAAGAATTAACAATGGTTGTTGTAGTACATATTGTTATCTTCAAACATTTTGATATTAAAAATCACTATGTTTTCAAAATTCACCTTATTTAATCAGTCAATGTGTTTTTCTTTCATTTTCTTTACCTATTAAAAATCTGATCTTAGAACTTCACACTTGTTTTTGTTAGGAGTCTACTTATAACCTACAGCCTGCTTTGAAACTTAGTCAAATTTAAATCTCAGTATTTCTTGCATATATTTCTGCTTTAACACATTTATAGTACAGCTGTTCAAATACTGAGAGGAGAGCAACTTTCTTAATCTTTATAAAACCAGAAGGTGACTATTTTTTTAAAACTTGGGGTCCAATTTATTTTAATTTCCCAATGAAAATATTTCCTATGGACCTCATGCATCAACAAGCTTTTATTCCTTCTCCAGTCATATTCACTGCATATCAGATTATCTTACCATTCACTGTGCTATATAAGAAGCACCGGACTTCTCAGCCTGACTGACAGCAGTTCACCTTGGTACATGTTTACCAAACAGAGCAGTAAGTGTCGCTTCAAAAGCAGAGTACACTATACCCCTGCAGGAAAGGGACGCTTTCAATCACACATGAGCAGTCTGGATTTTGCTTGGTTAGGGATTTTATGTCCAGAACAACCTGAAAGGGCAAATTATTTCTCATGCCAAATTTTATAGGATGCAACTGACCAATTAAAAAAACAAAGGCGTCAGCATTTGTGTGTGTCCCTTCAGGAGGTATCCTGTCAGCAAGTTATCCTTCACTGCAGTTTTAACACACCGTTAGGCAGCGTCCGTGCTCAGACGAATGCTGCTGTGGCTTTTCTTTGCTATCACCAGCCCTGTGGACCCTAGATCAGCAAAAGAGCACCCGCTGGCCCAATAACAGCAGGCAATGGCACACTTTACTTGGAAAACCACTAAAGCCGGAGCTGGATTATTTATTACAATTTTAATACTATTGCTCAGTTTGAGTTTAAGATGGTGAAATGCAGGGAGAAAGGAGGCACGCATGAAAACAACTACAACCGAGTGCACAAATATGAGATGTAGCAAAACACTACAACTCGCTCCCGTGTCAGATGTGTTTATGGGTCCATTCCGTATCTGACTCATTGAACTATTTCTACTCACTCATCCTTTGTTACTTGTGTGCTTATCTACTAGACGTCAGCTAGATCTAGGTCCTTCTCTGGGCCTGTTCATCTTCTCCTGTACAAAAACTAAACCCTTATATCACTTATGATGCCTTTCTCTTCACTCCACAATGTATAATACTACATCAGTACCGAGGGCACAGACTTAGGTAGCAGAACTGTTATCCCGAGCTTTGTTCTAAGAAAATTTTAGGTGACCGTACAAGTGTAAGTAAGATGAATAGAAAGGTCTAGCATCAATTGTAGTCTACATTCTGTACCCAACTCAATCCAGATTGCAAGAACAAGGGCGAATAATTCCAAAACTGAATGAAAAGACAGGCAAATTTTTACCACTGCTAATAAAAATCACTACTGACTAGTTACTATGAAAATAAATAAAAAGTAATATCCAACATAGAAATATTAGTACAGAAAAAATTTAAAAACTTTCAAAATAAACATGAAACCAATAGGTACAGGATTTTAAAAATCCAAGCCAATAATCAGGGAAGAAATTTAAATGAAACTTCAGTTTTCCCTTGTAATGCTAATAAATAATCCTTTAGGCTAATTTCCACTATTTGTGACAGAGCTTTAGAAGAATTAGTATATTTCTAGAAAAACATACAGCAACCTTCATGTCATTTTTGATTATTTTTAATTCATTTTAGGAACTTTTGAAAAATCATACATATGGAAAATATTTTATACAAAATCTTATAAAATAATATTTTACATAAAAACCATACTCTAAGAGTGACAGATGTTATTTATTGGATGCTTATAGCTGTATGATGTATTTTGGTTATAAACTCTAATTACAATTGAAAAAGAAGAACCACGTGTGGACAAGCAAAGATAAGCCCTAAAACCATGCACTGTGTTAGAAAAATTCTGACAATAACATCTACTAAGATATATCCTTGTATTACCACTGACGCCTCCCTAAATGTCATTAACAAAAATGTCCTTTGCAAAACTACCGTTTGTTTTACATAAATGATATTTGAGATTTAATCATAAAGATGCAATTTTTAAATTATAACTTAGGAAAATTTTTTTCTTTTAATAAACATTTTTCTTACAACAAATTAATTTTAAAAGCTCCAAGTTACATAGCTAGTCTGCTACACTCATAAACCCAGTCACGAGCTTCATTAGCAAGGAAGCATTTTACGATCTAAATGATTGAGCTCACTGAGGTGTAGGTTGAGTCCTCACCATTTGTGCTACCTTCCTCTGTCTTTATGTGCTAGATTTGAGATAAAAATGATAGCAGTGATTGTAAAAATAAAGAAGCAGAACTACACTTACTTCAATTCTGTTGTTTTTATGTCTGTTCAAAGTTTCCTCTTATGTGATTTTAAATGGAGGTATTGGGAAGGTAATAGAAATGATATTAAGGAAACAACTGTATTGAAATTTTTATAATTAATTACACAAAGAAATTTTCATGAAACTCTATTAAAGTTTTCTTTGTGTTTAAAACTTTCAGGAGACTAAAAAGGATCAAGATGCAATATGCTAAGAATAAATTCATTATGTAATGTAAATATACACTGTAAATCATTTAGTCAAAAAATATTTTCTTAAATATGTTATATATCTATTTTAGATGAAATAACACTTTCAAAGTTGAAATAAATAGCAAAATTTCTTTGATAAATCATAAAGCCCTAACAAAATTGGCAACAATACCCATGAACATAAAGATCAGAACATAATTAATTTTGAAATAAAATATTTGGAAAAAAGCTCAAAAGTAGAAACTATACTATAATTCATAATAACCATTCATATTCCAATAAACAGGTTACTCTAAGTTTTTCTCTTCCCAAGAGCTATGCAAAATACATAGAATTAACAACAGAGTATTAATATACAAGTGTTTGCAATATTACTTATATCTGGTTATTGGAATAATCATGTGTATATGAAGTATAATTGGGAATAGTTTCCTTTTGATTTTCTTTTCTGTGAACAGTGAGCACTTGCTCAATTTCCTGATTATTTTTAAAAAACAATTTTTCCACGTGAAGTGATATTAAAACCATACTGTTTTTTTTTCACTCTGTTGTCTTAGAATATTGATCATACATGGCATGCGATACCTAGTTATTATATTGAAGGAGAAAGAAAATTATGTTCAGAATTGACACAGCACATTATATATTCTCTCACATGTGGTAAAATATATGTGAGAATTTGCTCTTCCTAGGTAATGCCCAAGGTTTGGACAGAGGGAACTGAATCACTAATACTTCCCTCATTCCGGCCTGAATAGCAATTCATGCTAGGGAAGAAAGCCACATTAGTCATCCTCAGCTTGCTACAGCAACCTGTATCATAAGAGATATATGACTTACACATATAACACTAGAGATGTCTAGAGTACTCATCACAGCATAAAAAAGCAGTTATGGAAATCAGAGATATTAAAAAGCAAAGATTCAGGTGACATCACTTTTTTGTCCCTAAGTTTGATAGTACAGAACTTTCTGATTTCTGAAACCAGACACAGCCGAACGTGGAAAGAGCCCAAAAGCTTTTGAATTAAACAGAATTAGACCTCGACACTGCTGGGAAATAGATGTATCTTAATTTTGTAGATTACATCAGGGTAAAATGGAGGCAGAAACATGTTAAATGAATTGCTCAAGGCTACTCATTAAAAGCATCGCTGGCCTTTCTGAAGTATTTTATCAGATGAAAGCTGGTTTAATTTCCTGATTCTATTACATCCATTGTACTTGGATGGTTAGTAGATACTTTGTTCTATCTAGAAAAAGTACGGATTTATTACTGTTTTGTTTGCACTCTTGAAGGGTGGAGAATGACACAGTGGTACAACGTTCTCCCTAAAACTCTTTGAGAGGTGTGGAAGCCCCAGATCATGTTTGGCTTCCCTAATACAAAAGTATATTTTTCAAATGGATGTATTTATGTTTACTGAAAATACAATTTTATTATATTAACCAGAACAAGTAACTATTCAGTGTTAGTTACTGTTTTGTTATTGTTTTCTCCTCTATATTTTGAAGAGTGTTGTTCTCTTTTCTCATAAACCAGACAGACCTTTCATCACTTTAGCAAATGAAGTGGGAATTAGGCTGGGTGAAGTTTCCACATTCCTGTGTAAGAGGATATTTACGTGTGTAGCTTTTATTAATGTAATTCCTACAGTGTATACTCTGTGGCTGAGAAGAGATAGAGTAAGGACTTTTACCCATGTGGCTCACTGTAAATCACGCCACGCAGAGGCATGACTAGGAAAAAAGACTTGGAACACGTGAGGAGACAACTTACCATTAAGCTTCAAAATATTTCCACAGGGTTTAGTGATGCTAAAAACAATCATCAATGTTCATCAGAGTTACTCCTTTTACAGAAAGAGTTCCAAGTAAGATATACGTATGTAATAATTTGAGATTTTATGTTTGTGTATTTGCGGCACCCGAATATACCTATTTTTCAGTTTCCTCAGTCCAAATTTTTAAAGTGCCTTACTAGAAGAAATCGAGTCTGCTGGGAACCAATTCCAATTAGAAATTTTACCATGACTTAGAAGAATTAATATGATCTGGCAATGTGTGACATTTCTGTGTTCCTCCTCACAGTGATGCACTGCCCATAGGAGATGTATCAGCCACACAGACTCATGTAATTCGTTCATTCCCAGTTTCTTCAGTGTCGTGTAATGCCATGCACAGTCACAGCTTGCCCTTAAAAGCATTTCAGGAGCACCTTCTGCATGCCAACTGGAACACACAGGCAATTTAATTCATTATAACAAATCAATTTAACTCCTCATCAGACTCCTGCTAATCTGTGTTGAGACACTGTTTTCTTTTAACCACTCACTGTTCAATTACTAAGATACAAGAATACCAAAATTGCCTATTTTTTCATTAATTTTTATAGGGTTATATAACAGGAAATAGAAAAATGATATTTTAATCAAATTTGTTCAGTACAAGAATTGACTGGTTGAAAATGACACCTGCCAGAGTCACACCCAAAAGAGTATGTGAGCAAACGTGCTACCCAAGTGGCATTCGGGGTACATTGTTAAATGGAAGAAGTAAGTTGTATGTAATTTTATTTTTAATTAATATTGACTAGTCATCTCCTTTTTGCAAATGTTTACCTTTGCAAAACTTCTTCAAGCATTCATTACCAGGAGTGAAATAGTCCCATGGAACTGAAATAGACTCAGTTGGTTAAAATATGTGAGCTTAAAAATTTTTTGTTAGTTATTCGTTCTGTAGTTTTTAATCATATGTTGTTGAAATAATATATGAAACAGCAATAAACTTATTTCATGCACAAAATATGAAGCTTGTGAAGAGGACAAAATTATATTTTACTTTTCATCATTTTGAACTTAGTAGGCCAAATGATTGGTAGTCACGAACAAAATTTAAAAAGTTGCCAAAGCAGTTTATAAACAGAGCAGAAATACTCTCATTGTGAATCATTACCTGTATTTTGGTGATACAAGTGATTACCATTGTTTGTGGTAGGTGAGGTGTATAAACTGTGAAACACTGAATTAGTGAATACTAGACTCATTGCCTATAGAGCAATTACAGAATTAGGACATTAGTCATGACATTTTACAACTGAGTAACATAAAAACTTGCTTTATAGGTATTCCTATTGAAAGTCACCTTTCAAAAAATATACTGTTGATTTTGAACTTTGAACTCAAGGCCAACTATAATTCTTGCCCTATTATATTTGCTCCATGAAAGAACATTACAGCCTTTGTGTACTTAGGGTCACTAGACAGAACTTCAGCACTGTGCTGGCCACTATATTAAACACCCAACAAAGACAGATACAGCTGTGAAAGCCCTTCTTACAAGTTTTGTGTGTCACAGTGGTTCTGATAGATTATATTTTCCCTTTAATTTCATTCTATGAATATTTAAAATGTTCCTGATTTCTTCAATAACCCACTGCTCATTCAAAAGTGTGTGGTTAAATTTTCATGTGTTTTTATATTTTCTAGTTTTTCTTGCTATTTATTTATAGTTTGGCAGTTTAACTATAATGATCCATGGGGGCCATTTCTCATAATGTCTACTTAGGGTTAAAGTGTTTTGTAACTCTGGATCTTTAGCTCATATCTCTCCTTTATCTAAACTCATTCGTATGTTAGTCTCACTGCTGTGTGCTCTGTTGATAATTTTTTTCTTATACAAGTCAGCTTTCTGGTGTCTGTGACACAATGCTCAACACTCACACTTAAAGGAAGAGAAGTTCAATTTCACTCTTGTTGTTAGGGGATTCAACCCAGCATTGGCCAGAACCAAGGGAGGCACTTCATGGTAGAAGGACATTGTGGAACCAAGATGCTTGGAACATGATGGCCCAGCAGCACAGCAGGGTACAGAGTCAGAAAGGAAGCATCCAGGAACTAATACAAACCCAAGTTCACAACACAGTGATACACCCAGACATATCAAGAAGTGCCTTCACTAACCCTGTGAGGGGACACCAAGGCCAGTCAAGCTGGCAGTCTTAACCATCACAAACCTCAGCTCCTCATCTTCGAATCTGGTGTTCTGCTCAAGTGTTTTGGAGAGACTTTGAACTACAGTTTTAATTTGACTTATTGAGCTTTGTAAATCCAAGATCTGTGTTTGACTATTTTTCAGAATCTCTGTCTATTTTTCTTAATTGCTGTTTAATATATGGTGCTGCATTTCTTATTTCATTTAACTATTCAATGATATTCACTTTGGAGTCATTAATTACTTGTAAAATCAATCTTTATAATTCATTTACTGAAGAATTATAAACTTTCAAGAGTCATGTTGCATTCATTTTTTATGTTTCTATGTTGAAACTTAAGCATTTGTGATGGGTATCTTCCCGCTTTTCATTGATTATTAGTGCCAATTATTTTCACAAAATATTTGTTTTCAATGCATATAATCTGTTTTACTAATGTCCATTCCCCACAACTCTCTTCAGTGACCTCTCCTTCTCATATTTTCTTCTTGTTGTCTAACAGTAGACTCCCTTTACTTTAATATAGTCTTTTTTAGAGTTTACTTATTATGTAATATTTGTTTTACAAATCTGAGCTGTTTTGTTCAACATGATGATTTCCAAGTACATCCATTTCCTTGTGAATGAGAATATTTTCTGTTCTTGTGGTTTAATAATAACTCCATTGAGTGTTACTAAACATATAATACATTTTCTTTGTCCATTAATCTGTTGATGGTCACAAAGATTGATTCAATATCTCAGCTATTATGAACCATGGTCACATTGACATGGTTATGCAAGTGTCTGTATAGTATGTTGACTTTAGTTTGGGGGGGATACAATATTCATGAATGGCATAGCTGGATTAAATGGTGACTCTTATTTTTTTAAGGAATCTCCATAGTGACTTGCACTTTGCATTGTGACTTAGTAAGTTACATTTCTACCAGCACTGTAGAATTCCTTTTCTGACACATCCACGCCAGCATTTACTGTTTTATGTATTCATGATGAAAACCGTTCTGACTGGATGAGATAGAAACTGTACTTTTTATTTGAATTTTCCCAATGACTGAAGGTATTGAACATTTTTTCATATGGTTATTGGCCATTCGTATTTCTTTTCAGAAGTGCTTGTTCAGTTCTTATGCATATTTATTGACTGGGATATTTGACTTGTTGGG
Source organism: Dinomys branickii (assembly GCA_004027595.1). Taxonomy (NCBI): domain Eukaryota; kingdom Metazoa; phylum Chordata; class Mammalia; order Rodentia; family Dinomyidae; genus Dinomys; species Dinomys branickii. The sequence goes on from PVLD010002990.1 coordinate 120,350, forward strand.
TTTTTTTTTTATTTTAAAGGGAAAAAATTTAAAAATAAAATAATTAAAATGATGATAAAAACAAAAGCTCTGTTTCATTTCTAATGTTTTTTCACTTGTTATTGTCTTTAATTGTTTGATTAAACTTGCATTTTTACATCTGGTAATCTGAGCAACTTTGCTGAAGATAACTGTGTATTGTAATGACCATTGTTAATTGCTATCTTCTTGGTGTTAATTTTTTGAGTTTTTTCCATATTCTAGATGTTAAGCCTCTGAAGAGTCCTTGGTGGGGATTTTCTCCCATATGATCTGTCTCTTTACCATGCTAGTTGTTTCCATTCCCTACTGCTGTGTAGAAACTTTTGAATTTTATAGTCCCATTTGTTGATTCCTGCTTTTGTTTTAATACATGGGCACATACGTGATGTTTCCATTCACCTGAGGGAGCAGGTACAGGTACTCACCACTCTGCATTCGCTTTTCCTTTCCTCCCCATCCTCCTCCCTCCCTCTATTTCTAGATCCCTCCCGCCAATTTTACTTTTTTTAGCTCATGTATGTGACAGACAGTATGCATAATGGGTATATGCACATGACACATCTTAAGTTCCTTGAAGTCCCCTCTTCACCCCTTCCCACAAACACTTGATCCTTTCCCCACTTATAGCAGATCTATGTCCTTGTTTCCTTTTTTCAATCTGTATTTTGCTCTTTATTTTATGTGTACTTTGTGCTTCTCATATGAATAAAACTATGCAATATTTAGGTTTGTGTTTCTGATTTATTGCTTTTATGTTTTCAAGGTGCATCCATTTTCCACAAATGTCTCAAATTTATCATTCTTTATTGCCAAGTAGTATTCCATTAGGCACAGACATCATATTTTCTTTACCCATTTGTCTGCCAGTGTACATATAAGCTGCTTCCAAGATTTAGATACTATGAACTGCGTTACTATAAAACTTGGGGAATTGGTGTCACTGTCATATTGTCTTTAAATTTTGAAGGAAGATAGCAAGAAGGGGGTAGCTAGGTTGAATGGAATTTCTATTATAAGTTTTCTGAGAAATCTTCATACTCTTTTTCAAAATGGTTGAACTAGTTCACATTTCTACTAGCAAATAAGTGTCCTTTATCACCCCAGCCACAACAGCATTGTTATTATTTGACTTCTTCGGATTGTCATTCTTTCTGGAGTAAGAAGAAATCTCAGAATTGTTCTAAATTGCATTTCTGTAATGTCCAGAGATGTTGAACAATTTTTCAAATATATATGAGTCATTTGTATTTTTTCTGTTAAGACGTGTCTATTCATTTCAGGTGCCCATTTTTTGATTGGGTGTTTTATTTTTGAACATCTGTTTGTTTAGTTCATTATATTTCTTAGATATTAGGTCTGAGGAATAGCTGAGAAACTCTTTCACATTCTGTACATTGTGTCTTCACCCTTGTTTGTTGTGCCCTTCGATGGTCAGAGCATTTTAATTTGATATAATCCCATTTTTTACTCTTACTTGTCTTTTACAATTGGAGTTCTGTCTTTTAAGAAAAACTTCCTGCCTACACCTATAATTTCAGGAGATCTATCTTATTTTCCAATAGGTTAGGTACTTCTCTTTTAATGCTTAGCTCTTTGATCAATTTTTATTCTTGTTTACATGCTGAGAGCTTCAATTTTCTGCAGTGTGAACAGCCAGTTTTTCCAGCACCATTTGCTAAGGGGGCTATTTTTGCTTACTGGTACAAATACTATAGAAATCAGTGTGTAGATTATGCAAGAAACCATGATTAGAAGTTCTATTCAGGGGCTGGGGATATAGTTCAGTGGAATAAGCGCTTGCCTAGCAAGTGCAAGGTCCTGAGTTCGATCCCCGGTACCACAAAAAAAAAAAAAATTCTATTCAACCCAGATATTCCCCTTCTTGGTATTTTCCCAAAATTAAAAACATCATATCACAGCAATATATGTGCACCCATGTTTATAGCAGCACAATTTATAATACCTAAGTCTTGGAAACAACCCAAATGCCCATTAATCAAGAAATGGATAAAAAATATGTGGCATTTTTATCCAATGGAGTACTACTCAGCTATAAAGAAAGATAACCTTGAGGTTTGCACAGATGAACAGATGTAACTAGAGACCACGCTCATAAGTGAAATAAATCAGACTCGTGTATGAAAACATCGTATTGTCTCCCTAGTGTAAGAAAGTGAGAGAGTAAGTAAGATCCAAAAGGTATAATACGTAGGGGCTGGGGTTATAGCTCAGTGGAATAAGCGCCTGCCTAGCAAGCGCAGGGTCCTGAGTTCGATCCCCAGTACCGCAAAAAAAAAAAAAAAAAAGGTATAATACGTATTGTAAAAGGGGAAGAAAGTGCTCAAAAGGAAAGAACAGCTATGATGGGGAAAAGGAGAAAAAAAGAAAGGGAAAAATATATATACACAAAGATAGCTAAGATAATTGTACTATTAACTTTCATTAGTTCCTTGAAAGGAACAGACAGTGCCTATATTGTTTGATCAATTTTTCACTCATCTGAGCAACTACTTTGAAGATAAAGATATGCAATATAATAACCATGGTTAATTTCCTGTCATCTTGTTTTAAAATTCTGTATCACTTTTATTGTTTTATTTATTCTCTTTAAAATAAAAAAGAAGCATGGCAAAAAGATAGTTTTTGGCCCCTTTGTCAAAGGTCAGATGGCGGAGTGTGTCTGGGTTTGTTTTTGCGTTCTCCATTCCATTCTGTTGATCAACGTGTCCATGTATGTCCCACTATATGCTGCAGATTTATACTTTATCTTGAAGCCAGATATTGTGATGCCTCCTGCTGGTGTTTGTTGCTTAGGACTGCTTTTGTTATTCTGGGTCCCTTCTGGTTCCACTGAATTTTAGGATTGTTTTCTCTGACCATGTGAGTAATACTGCAGTTATTTTGACTGGGATTGTATTAAATCTGATGTCAGTTGTAGAAGCATGGTCATTTTGACAATATTGGTTTTGCCTTCCCAGGAATCAGGGATGTTTCTCTGTTGTCTGGGATCTCCTTAAGTCTCCATGTCCAGAGCATTGTAGTTTTCCTTGAAGAGGTCTCTACTGCCTCAGTCAGGTTACTTCCTAAGTATGTAATTTTTCTTGATACTATTGTGAATAATGTTTTCCTAAGTTCTTTCTCAATGAATTCATTGTTGGTGTAGAGGAACATTATGCATTTTGTGCATTTATTTTATATCCTGCTACATTGCTTAATTTACTTATTAGTTCTAGAAGCATTTTGATGCAATTTTCTGGTTCTCCTAAGAAGAAGATCACGTCATCTGCAAATAATAATTTTATTTCTCTTTCCTATACATAAACTTTTTGTTTCTTTTTGTTGCCTGTTTGCTCTGATTAATCTTTGGAGTACTGTGTTGAGCAGGAATAATGGTAACGAGCATCCTTTTACCTGTTCCTAATTTCAGAGGAACAGTTATCCCTGTTTTTCAAATTTAATATGATGTCTGTTGGTTTTTCATAAATGACTTATCATATTCACATAAGGTCCTTCAATACCTATCTTCAGTGGTTTTTATAATAAATAGATGTTGGATATTATCAAAACTTCTACATCTATTGACCTGATGTGTGTCTTCTTGTTTCTGTTTATGAGAATATATTATTCTGTAAATATATTACATTTATTGATTTGCACATGTTGAATCATCTTTATATCCCTGGGATGAAACCCACTTGGCCATGGTGCTTGATCTTTTTGATTTGTTGCCTTCTATTTGATAATATTTTATTGAGGAGTTTTGCAATTATGGTCATAAAGGATATTGATCTTTACCTTTCTTTTTTCAGGGGCATTTGTCTGGTTTTAGAATCAGAGTAATGCTGGCTTCCAGAAATGAATTTGAAAGCACTTCTTTCCTTTCTATTTTATTAAAAATTTTGAAGAGTATTGGTTTTATAACCAATAAAATGCTTGTAGGATTTAGCAGTGGATCCATCAGGTCCTGGGCTTTTCTCAGTTGGTAGGATTTTAGTTTTTATTACTACCTGAATGTTATTGCTTATTACTAGATTGCTCAGAATCTTTGTGTCTTCTTGGCTTAGTTTGGCACTTCGTCTCTTCCTAGGAATCTCTCCATTTCTTCAAGATTTCCCAGCTTGTTGGTATACAATTCTTCATAATAGTTACTATCTTCTAGGTTCTATCGTGCCCATCATAATTTTGTTTTTCATTTCTAATTGTATTGATGTGAGTCTTTTTTCTCTTTCTTTTGGTAGGTTTGGCTAACAGTTTTTAAAAAACTGTTTCATTTATTTTTTGAAAGAGCTGGCTCTTCAATTTGTCAGTTCTTTGTATTTTCCATTTTAGTCTCAGTTTCATTGACTTTGCCTCTGAATTTTATGGTTTCCTGACCTAAACTAAGTTTGTTTTTGCATTGTTGTGGTGTTTCAAGTATCTTGATGTTCATCATTTTTGAACTCACCATGTTTTTGTGCCTCTGCCTTGATCAGTTTATAAAGTGATATTCCCTGGTGTCTGCTTTCCTCTCCCTCTGTGACCCCTGTACCTGCCTTGGAAGAGTTGAGAGATCTTTGGGGCCTTTTGTTTCCAGCCAGCCAGCCAAACAGATAGAATGTACCTTTCAAATTTTGTGTTCTTGCCCGTATTTAACCTGAGATAGTGTTCATCCCTTCAGCATTTAACTCAAAATGGCTCGGGCATTGTCAATAACTGAAAGCTTGTGAAGAGCAAGGCAAGTCCTCTGAGCAAGAAACAATGTCTTCAGAAATCAAGGAAAGTTTTGGGTGTGAGAACTTTATTGACATTAACTGAGAAGTCACGCTGAGAATTCCCTCCCTAAGACAAAAGCCTGAATGCTCTCAGGCCCTTTATGCTAAAGGGAAGACTTCGTCTGCTCTGGAGCTAATCCTCTCAGTTTCCATCATTCTTCATCATCCAGCTTATTTTCGCTCCTCATTTCTAGCTTCTTGTGTGCCTTCAAGATTCCTGCAGCCAGAGGAAATCACAGAGGCGGGCAGGATGAGCCTTTCATGTCATTCTCTGCAAGCACGACTGCATCTGAAGTGTGGCAATGAAAAAGAAAGATGCCACATCATGGATTGTTCCCACCTTCTTCCTATGCTCCTGATGGACAATCGAGCCTATTTGTTGATTCATGGTATTATTTGCCTAAATCCACTTTAGGAATTCTTTGCCTGTGCCTCTGCCTTTAAGTGTTTTCTTAACAGTTTCCTAGTTTGAGGTCATATACAGAGATCTTAAACTAATTGTGAGTTTTGTACAAGGTAAGAGATAAGGATATGGTCCCACTCAGCACCACCCAAAAAAGAGAAAATTCATCAGTGTAATTGGAAATTTTTAAAAAGGTTCATTACCATAGGCATGACTGCTTTGGGAAGTGTAAATACTAATAAACTAGTGAATGTGTGGCCCGGGGATATAGTTCACCAGTGCAGCACCTGCCTAGCAAATGTAAGGTCCTGAGTTCAACTTCCAGTACCAAAAAAAGAAAAAGAAATCTTTAAGAAGTGAATAAATCTCTAGACACTTATGACATACCAAAACTGAACCAAAAGTATATAAAATACTAAACTAATCAATAAGAAGCAATGAGATTTGAAGTAAGAATAATAAATTCTGCCAACAAAGGCAATCCCAGGACCACATAGGTCCTTCTCAGTTTTGTGGGTCTTCTCAATAGGCAGCCTTTTCTTCAGGGATGAATCCCTAGTACCACTCAGAGAATAGAGAGCAAATTGATCTTGTTAGGTGAGCTAATCTTCCCATCAAGGAGCCTGTGTTGTGTTGCGGCCACTCTTTTGCTCCAAGTTGTCCATTCTCCATGATTTCTAATTCCTCCTTGATCCATAGAATTCTTCTCTTTCTCAGCTTGGAATACTTAATTGTTTCTTTTCCTCTGATACTGTTGAACTAAATGAAATAGTTTTCCAGAAAATATTATGAATCTCAATGTTTATGATGCCTTCACTAGATCATATAAGCTAAAAAAATGATCAAAAGTTTTGAAGGTTCAGGATAATATTTAGACAAACATAAGCACATGTTTAAAGTTGTCTAGTCTTTTCATAGCTCAAGAGAAAAATAATATAGTTTAGAGACTGTTGTTTAGAAGTAATACATCTCAATGCATTATGTGTTGTCAACATTAAAAGCATAGTAATTTATTTAATAGGGTTCTGGTTTTTTAGAAGAGGTAGGATGGGATGGACAGGGGTAAAGGTCATAGAAATGTTTCCAGAAGAGATATCTGAGGTGGACTCAGGACAGTAAGAACTACAGTGGAATGATGAAGCAGTAGAGTATAAAGGGATGATATAGTATAAGCCAGGGACCATAAATAAAAGGCAGACGAGAGAGAGAGAGAGAGAGAGAGAGAGAGAGAGAGAGAGAGAGAGAGAGAGAGAGAGAAGAAAGAAGAAAGAAGAAAGAAAGAAGGAAAAAAGAAAGAAGACAGACTCAGGAAGAAATGAGTCTGCAGGAATAAAGGGTATAATGATTAAAGAAGAACTTTGCACATTGATCAAAATACTTGATTAAAAGTTTTGCATTGCTCAGTGATTCTTGCAGGAGGAGAGAAACCCTGTGTATCATCTCTACCGCCCAAGGAACCTCAGTCCTGAGGAAACCAGGTTCCTGGTCCATCCCACTACACTGTGAGATGGGCAGTCTGTGTGGGAAGTGACTGAGACTTGGCACAAGGTTCATCTTTAGGAACCCTGAGTAAAACAATTCAAACAAGGGGAAACACTTTGCAAACAAACTTCCAATTTCTAATGGGTTCTGTTATATAACCACAGACTTTACTCCTATCATCTAAAGTACAAAATTGATAGTTACCACAGTTTGTCAATTCTAAATTGTATTTGATGCTATCATTATTGCTCATTTTACTACTGGGGCAAGGATGTCATATCTATTGTAATCACTTGTTATCTCTTGTGCAACAATATTGGGGAGCTCTGGGATAATAACTTCACCACAGCCCTACACCAAAGGACTGGGGACTGAGCCAAACAGAAACCAACATTCCACTCTTAATTAACTAGAAGGTAGGATCTTGGGACAGGCTCAAGTGAAGATCTTCTACATATAGAAGATACCCTTGAAGAACAAACTTTTTATAGAGAGGCCTTGATACTAGTGATACAGCTGCCTACTACCAAAACTTACAAGGATAATTACAGAAAACAAAAGAAAAGTTTTTAAAAAGTGAAAACAACAATACAAAGGAGCAAAATGCAATCTATGACTTCCAGCCCACCCACAACAAGTCCAGGAGTCATCAACATAGAAAAACCTTTGAAGTCACACACCTGAAATTTCTGAAATGATAGCAACTGAAGTAAAGAATCAAATTCACAAGGCTATAGAGGAAATCAGAACAAAGATAATCTTGCAGATAAAAAATGAAATAGCAACCATAATGAAAGAATTGATCAGCATACCTAAGGAAGATACAGACAAAAAATAGAGGGGCACAGAAAAATGATGGAAACCTTAAATGAACAATATAGGAAAGAGATAGAATGTATGAAACAGATGCAAAGAGATATCTAGGAAATTAAAAGTTCTATGGAAACTTGAACAAAACTAGTTCACTTTAACAAAACTGCAAATAGACTGTTAGACCTTGAATACATGATTTTGGCTAGAAATCATGACAGGAAAGTTCTCGCAAAAATAGCAAGGAACCAACAAACGACAATTTAACAGCTGCAGAATGATGCAAGGAAATACATCTAAGTCTGATTGGTCTCAATGAAAAACCAAGAGTGAACACAAATGAAATAAAGACATTTGCAGAAATAATAGCAGAAAATTTCCCAAGCATGGAAAAGAATTGGACATGCAACTAAGTGAGCCATATAGAACACTAATTAGCCATAACCAAAATAAATCTACACCCAGACATAGAGTGATGAAGATCCCAGAAATTCAGCAAAAGAACAGAATATTAAAAGCTGTTAGAGAAAAGAAACAGACCAACTATAAAGGAAAGCCCATCAGAATCATGACAGATGACTCATAACAAACCATCAAGTCAAGAAGAGCTTGAAGTAAAGTATTTAAAGTCCTAAAAGAAATCACCTTCCAATGCAGATTGATATACCTACAAATCTATCTTTCAAAATTAATCCAGAAATAAGATACTTCCATGACAAAGAACAAATGAAGAAATTCATGACTACCAAACCAATTCTACAAAAAGTAAGGGCAGATATTCTAGAAAGTGGAAAAGACTTCAATTCACCAAAGAAACAGACTGGCGGAGTAACTCAAGAAACCAAATCCAACAATATACCATATACAAGAGGAAGTTTAACTTAAAAGGAAGTTTACAGGCTGAAAGCCAAAGGGTGGAAAACAATAGTCCATGTGATAGTAACTTACAAAACAGCAGGAGTAATTATTCTGTTTGCAGATTACATGAAATTCAAACCAAGAAAGATTAAAAGAGGTAAAGAAGATCTCTATATACTTGTGAGGGGAAAACATCAAGAGGATGAGATAACAACCATAAATATATATACACTAAATGTGAGAGCACACAACTATATAAGACAAATATTAATAGATAAGAAAAATCAAATAAGCAATGACACAATTGTAGCAGTGAACCTTAACACTCCATTGGCACAAAGAGATAGATGAAGTGGACAAAAGTCAGCAAAGAAATAACATAACTGAAGCAAATTTGTGAACAAATGGACCGAATAGAAATTTACAGTGCTGCGTCTAACGACATCAGATTACAAATTCTTTCCAGTTGTACATGGAATGTTCTCTAGTGTAGACTGCATACTAGTCCACAGAACATGCTTAAGTAAATGGAAAGGAATTAAAATTATCCGATGCATATTATCTAACTATAATGAAATGAAATTGGAAATTAATGACAAAAGAAATCACAAAAGCTCTGTAAACACGTGGAAAATAAATAACACCCTCCTGAACAACAATGAGCCACAAATGAAATCAAAGAAGAAATTGAACAGTATCTACAATCAAATGAAAATGCAGATGCAACTTACCAGAATCTGTGGGACACAATGAAAGCAGTCTTCAGAGGGAAATTTATAGCAGTGACTTCTCACATTAAGAAAACAGAATGACCAAAAATAAAAAACCTAATGCTACATCTCAGGCTTCTAGAAAACGAAGAGCAATTCATACACAAAGCTCAAAGAAGGGCAGAAATTAGTGCAACAGAGACTAAGAGAACAGTACGAAGAATTAATGACTCAAAACGTTGTTTCTTTGAAATAATAAACAAAATTGATAAACTTATCGCTGAGCTTATCAAAAACAGGAAAGAAAAACTAAAATTCATGCAATAAGGAATGAAGAGGGTGAAATCACTAGAGATCCTGGGGAAATTCAGATCATAAATACCTACTTTGAAAATCCTTACTCTCAGGCTGGAAAACAGAAGAAATAGATTTCTAAATCATATGTATTACCAAAGCTGAATCAAAAAGTTATAATAATTCTGTATAACCCAATAACTGTCAATGAAATTTAAAGCATAATTAAAAACTTACCAACACAAAAAGCTCAAGTCCTGATGGACTCAGAGCTGAATTCTACAGAAATTTAGAAAAGATTTATTTCCAATACTCCTCAGTTTAATGAAATACAAAGTGAAGCAATTCTCCATAACTTATTCCTGGAGACAAGAATTACTCTGATACAAAAAACAGAGAAAGGCTCAACCAAAAAAGAGAGCTATAAGCTAATCTCTCTAATGAACGCAGTTGAAACAATCCTCAATAAAATACTAGCAAACAGAGTGTAAGAAATCATCAAGAAGATTATACATCTCAACTGAAGAAGATTAATCACAAGGATACAGGGATATTTCAACATATGTAAATTAATAAATACAACACACTACATCAACAGAGCCAAAGACAAAGAGCACATGACCATCTCAATAAATGCAGAAAAATCTTTTCATAAAGTCCAACACTCAATCATGATGAAAATCCTGCAGAAAATTGGTGTACATTGTCTTTACTTCAATGTGATAAAAGCCATCTGTGACAAAACAGCAACCAAAATCATATTAAGTCGACCAAAATGGAAAACTTTTACTCTAAAGTCAGGAACAAACAAGAGTGTCCACTGTCAGCACTCTTTTTCAGTATACTTCTGGAAGCATCACCCAAGGCAATTAGACAAAGACAGAAACAAAATTAATAAGGATAGGAAAGGAAGAAGTGAAATTATCATTGTTCACAGATGACATGATACTCTACACAGAAGACTCCAAAACCTCCATTAACAGACTTCTACATTTAAAAGCCAAATTCAGTAGCATAGCTAGATACAAACTAAACACTCAAAAACCAATAGCTTTCTTGTATACAAGCAACAGTCACACTGAATGAGAAATTAACCACAATCTTACAATAGCATCCAAAAAATGAAATACTTAGTAATCAACCTATGAAAGGAAGTAAAATTTCTATAAATTGAAAATTACAGTATTCTGAAAAAGTAGATTGAAGGGGATTTCAGAAAATGGAAAGTTATTACTTGCTCATGGATAAGAAGAACAAGCATTGAGAAAACAGAAATATCCAAAAAAATATTACAGAGATTAAATGGAATCCTAATCAAAATATCATTAGCATACCTCATAGATCTAGAGAACATATTCCTAAAATTCATCTGGAACTGGAAGAGATCTAGAATAGCAAAGGCACTCCTGGGCAACAAAGGTAAGACTAGAGGCTTCATAATCTCTGATTTGAAATTATACTACAAAGCTACTGTGATAAAATCGGAATGGTACTGGAAAAAAAAGTCCTGTGATCAATGAAACAGATTATAAGATGCAGACAAAACTACAAACACACTCAGCCACTTTGTCATTGACAAAGTGGCCAAACATGTTTACTGGAAAAGATACAGTCTCTTCAACAAATGGTGCTGGAAAAACTAGCTTTCTACATGTGGCAGACAAAAACTAGACCCATGTCTATCACCATGCAGTAGACTAAAGTCAAAATAGATCAAAGATCTAAATATTAAAACAGAAACACTAAATCTACTGGAAAAGTCAGTAGGTAGAAATCTTGAAGAAATAAGCTGCACGGTAAATACTTCACAGAATCAATAAGTAGAATCTTATTAAAAAGTGTTTGCACATCAAAAGAAATTGAAGAATAAAAAGGAAAAACAATCAATTGAGGGAAAAAAATTTAGCCAACTGTCCCTCACACAAAGAACTTTTATCAAGAACATATAAAAATTTAAATACTCAGACCCCAAATTTCAAAGATCCAGTCCAAAAATGGGCATCTGAGATGAATACATACTTCTCAGATGAAGAAATACAAAAGGCAAATTAATATAAGAAAAATATTTAACAACAATAGTCATTTGAGAATTGCAAATTTAAACATTGAGATTCCATCTCACCCCAGAAAGAGAGGCTATCATCAAAAAAAATCAGCCAATAACAAGTGCTGGCAGAGCTGTGTAGAAAAAGGAATTCTTCATCACTGTTGTTGGCAGTGTAGACTGGTCCAACCACTGTGGAAATCAGTTTAGAGATTTCTCAACAAAACAAGGATTGCCAGCCGTGGTGGCACACATCTGTCATCCCAACACTCGGGAGGCTGAGGAACTGCATAGCAAGACCCTGTCTCCTAAAGGAAAAGAAATAAACAAATAAACAAAGATTACAGGTTCCATTCAACCCAAGTATTTCACTTCTGGGTATTTTTCCAGAACTGAAAACATCATTTCATAGCAATATATTCTCACCCATATTTGTAACAGCACAATTTGTAATAACTTAATTTGGGAAACAACCCAAATGCTCATCAACCAAGGAATGGATAAAAAGATGTGGTATTTATATATATAGTGGAATCCTCCTCAGCTGTAAAGAAAGATACACTCAAGGTTTTTATAGGTAAATGGATGTAACTAGAGACCATACTCATCAGTAAAATAAATTACACTTGCATGTGTAATCATCATATTGTCTCCTTAGTGTAGGAAACTGCAAGAGTAAATTATATCCAAAAGGTACAGTATGTATTGTGAAAGGTAAAGTAACCACTCAAAAGAAAAGAACACTGGGATGGGGGAAAGGAAAAAAGAAGGAAGAAAAAAATGTGTGTGTGTGTGTGTGTGTGTGTATACATACATATATATATACACACACACATATATATACATAAGATAGCTAAAATAATTGTACTACTAATTACTATTAGTTCACTGACAAGAACAGTTAGTACATACATTGTTTGTTCAATTTTGCATGCCCATATCTGGCAATCTGAGCAACTACTTTGAAGATAACAATGTGCAATTTAATAACCACTGTCAATTTTCTAAACTAAAACTTTTGTGTCTATACTCATCACAGATATTGATTTATTATTTTCTTTTTTATTATTATTATCTTGTCTATGTCTTGCCTCAATTCTAGGATAATACAAGCCTTACAGAAAAAATTACAAAAGAGTCCCCTCCTGTTTAATTTTATGAGGTAATTTGGAAAGAATTAGTATGTTTTTTGTTTTAAAACATAGTGATAAGGTTCTCTGTCATGACCGAGTGGATTTATCCTTGTATTACAAATACAAAAGTGTTTCAACATAAACAAATCAGGAAATGTAATAACTGACAATAGGGTGAGGGATGAAACCTGCAGTCATTCCAGTAAATGTAGAAAATACATTAGCTAAAATTCAAGATCGTTTTATGATAAAAATTCTCCACATTAGTACAGAAGAAGTTAATGTCAATGTAACAAATGTCTTATGTGGAAAAACCAAACCAACATCATGCTGATAGGGAAAAACTGAAAGAATTCATCTGATATTAAGAAAACTTTAAAGATGTTCACATTTACTACTCTTATTTAGCTTAGTATTGAAGTTTTCATCAAAGCCGTAAGGCAGAGAAAATAATTAACTATACCAAATTGTAAAAGAAAAGATCAAATTCTCCCTGTTTGCACAAAATTGGTTTTTATATCCTAGATAAAAAGCACTTAAGTCTCCATCAACTAAGTTCTTAGAGTTGATAGAAATTCAGTTGAATTGTGGAAAACAACCAACATGAAGAATCAAAAGCACTTTTACATATCAGTAATGAAACACCTGAGAAAGAAACCAGACAGACTGTGTAATTTACAATAGCTACAAAAAACCAAAGAAATAAATTGAAACAAGAATATGAACAATCTCTACAATGTAAATAGCAAAACGAAATGAAAGATATTAAAGTTGTTACTCCAAACAATGGAGAGATTCTATGTGCATAGACAGACAGAATTATTATTATTAAAATGTTACACCATAAGAGTAGAGAGACAGCTAAGTTCACAAAAAATTTTTTAAGCATGATAAAAAATCAAATATTCATTCTGATTAGAGCAAATATTGAACAGAATACCATGTGAAGATTTAAGTCTTTACTGTGAGAAACTTTTAAAAAGACATACTCATACACTGGAAGAATCAATATTGTTAAAATGACTATGCCATCAAAGCAATGTACAGATTTAATGCAATCATCATCAAAATACCAATGCTGTTTCTTATCAAAATAGAAAAAATTACCAAAGTTCATGTGGAAATATCAAAGGACTCCATATAGCCAAACTATTCTTGAACAAAATGAACAAAATTCAAAGCATCACAAACCTGACCTGCAAATATTCTGCCAAACTATGATAAACAAAAGTGTATGGTACCATCATTAAAAGCCAACACATGACCAATGCAGCAGAAAAGGGGATCCATTGAAAACTCTACAAATCTATAGCTAACTAATCTTTCACAAACTTGCTTTAAATATGTATTGGAAAAAATGACAACCTCTCCAGTTAAGTAGTGCTGGAATAATTGGATATCTATATGCAGACAAACAAAATAGACCCCTCTCTTTCATCATGTACAAGTATTAAACCAAAACGTATTAAAGAATGAAATATAAGACCTGACATTATGAAAATGCTAGAAGAAAACATAGGAAAACATTTCACAATATTGATGTGGGGAATGAAGTTTTTATAAAATCCCAAAAGCACAGTCAACAGAAACAAAAGTAGCAAACAGATTTAGATAAATTTCTGTACAGCAAGGAAAACAATCAGCAGAAAAAGTGATGTTATAGTTTAGATCTAAAAATGCACCCCCAAATTATCCTATGTGTGCAATATGCCCTGGGGGTGGTACCCTAACCAGTGGATTCATCTGTTGATGAGTTCAACAGGTGAATGTACTGTGAGGGATCAGGCACTGGTTAGAGGTGAGTCACAGAGCCTGTAAACTGAAATGATGTATTCTCTTCCTGGTTCCTCATTTCCCTTCTGTTTTGTGCCCACCATGAGGTGAGCAGATTTTCATCCACTACCCTCTGCCACCCGCTTTAGGCCAGAAGCTACTGGATTATGGACTGAGACCATGAGCTAAAATAAACCTCTCCTCTAAGTTTTTGGTGCCAGGTATTTTGTCCCAGCAGAAAATTAACTAAGGGAAGAGACAGCCTGCAGAATGGGAGAAAACATTTACAAATTATTTCTCCAATGAAGAATTAAAACCCAGAATGTATGAAGACCTCAAAAGCAAATTACAAAGAACCAGATTTTAAAAACTCATGTGAGGAGATATTTCTCAAAGGGAGACATACAAATTACCAAGTGTATAAGAAAAGTACTCATAATTAATATTCCAGGAAATGCAAGTCAATCACAATGAAATGCAGTCTGTCTTATTTTCTTGTTGCTGAGACAAAACACCTGACACCCAAAGTTAAAGAAAGAAAGGTTTATATCAGGTCACAATTCATAGAGGTTTCCCTGCATAGCTGGCTGGCTCCAAGGGAGGGCGGCATGGCAGAAGAGCATTGCAGAGGGAAAGCAGTCCATGGAAGGGTGGGCAGGAAGCAAGAGGCAGCAAGTAGCTGCCCGCAAGCTGCAAGTGTGTTTCCTTTTTATCCCTTTCCTTTTTATCCCACCCAGGGATAAAAGCCTTTTGGGTGGTGCCATCCACACCCAGGATGGGGTTTCTGCCTTCAGGAAATTCATTCAGCCACACCCAGAATTATCCTAATTTCAGTCAATGGACTAATTTAGTATTACACAACCTTATTCTCAGCATGACACACCCTAGATCCAGCCAGCTCCAAAAGCCACACCTACAAGCAAATAGGCTGTGGGAGGATGTCTGGATAAAGCCAGAACCCCACTTTGTACCAGTAAATAGCAATAATCAAAAAGACAAAACACAAATTCTGGTAAGGATGTGGAGAAAGAAAATTCACACACCACAGATACAAATGTAAATTAGTACAGTCATTAATAAAAATTAGTATGGACATTCCTCAAAGAATTAAAGAACCTATAGATGATTGACCTATCCTACTTTTGGATATATACCCAAAGAAATTCAAATCAGTACATCAAAGAGATAATTGTACTCCCATGTTTATTGTTGCTCCATTTACAAAAGCCAAGATTCAGAATAATATGAGACACCCACTGATGAATAAACAAGGAAAATGTGGTAGGTAAATCTTATATCACAGAATGATATATTACTCAGTAATTAAAACATGAAATCGTGTCACTTGCTATAGTATTACTTGTGAAGTACAGTGATCCCTCACCTATCATGGGAGTTACGTTCTGAGACACCAGCAGCAGGTGAAAATCCACATTATATGTATTGTATTATATATACATACATACATATATATATATATATATATATATATATATTTCAAAGCTTTACAAACCCTTTCCACGCTCCTATAAACCTATTCCACTCTCTTACTAACCTTTCCCACACTCTTATAAACATTTCATATGCTCCTAAACACTTTCTACACTCATAGCTATGTAATTTTAACATGTAAAATTCTGTCTGGGTGCTCGATGTGAAGTGGCCAAGGAGGGATGCTGAACTATGGGCAGAGTGAGGAAGAGCAAACAGACCGATGCTACGGTCACTGAGCCAATCAGCACCCACAATACAGAATACAGTGCTGTGGTTGGTCATCATAACTTCCATCAGCCACTCGTGTGCTGTGTCCAATCTCACTTTGGCAAACTTGCACAAGGGGTAGTGGCATACTGCATTTCCACTGTGTACAGTACAGTATTCATCTGCTCATGAAATATATAATGTATTTTACTTTGATTTAATATTCTTTTAACATGTTTGAATTAATATTTTTATATTGTTTTAAATATTTAGGCAAAAATAATTAAGATCATCAATATATAAATACCTAAATACTGCAAAATGCCATGATACAGAAAAAACTCCATGATACAGAATTTTATATATTTTTTGAAAAACCCGTGATACAGTGAAGCTGCCATAAGTGAACTGCAATAGAGCGAGGGACAACTGTCAAGGATCCCAGACACAGAATGACGAATACTGCATCCTGTCTCTCTCCCAGGGAAACTACAGAGCTGATTTTTTAGAAGTGAGGAAGCAAATAGATGTTCCTAGAATTTTAAAAAGGTGTAGGACACATGAGATGGAGACTGGAAAGTGGATGCAAAAATAGTTACATGGGAGGAATGAGTTGTAAAGCTCTAAAACAGGGAAGGCGACTACGGTTCTCAACAATTTATTATATATTTTATAAACAACAGGAAGCTAAGAGTTCAAAGCTTCCCAGTACAAAAAAATGATAAGTGTTTGAAGATGGAAATGCTATTTGCATTACTCTGATTTGATCCTTATTCACTGCATACGAGTATCAACATATCACTCTGTAGCCCTTAAATATGTACAATGATTTTACGTCCACAAAAAGTAAAATACAAATGAAATGAGTAGAATAATAACAATATTCTATTATGCAGAATAATAGTTAAGCCTAAATTATAAAATAACAGTTGAAGTAATACCAATAAAAATAAAAAGAAAAAGAACTACAAAGAAGAAAAATTTAAATAAAATAATATAGGGATGCATCGCTTAATTTTTATCAGAGAAGTGATAAACTTAGCGTGTGAGTTTTAAGAATGGCCCCAAAGTTCTATGATACTTGTTCTATTGAGTTTACGTTCTGTGACTCCTGTAATAACCAAATAAGGAAATGATGCTTGCCAAATTCTACTTCCTGTCTCTTAGGAAGAGACATGCATCGTGAAAGTTCTTGGAAACCCCCTGCTGTCTGCAAGGAACACAGATGTGTGACGTCCATAGAGAGAGAAGACAGTTCCTGGACATCCAGCTACACTTTCAACCAGAACCAAACTTGCCACCATGTAAACGAGCCCTCTTGAAGGATATCCTCAAGTCTCTAACCAAGAGCTCCAGCTAACACTGTATGAATTAGAAATGGTCCAGTGCCTTCACTCCCTGCCTAAATAGCAGATTCATGAACTTAATAAATTATTATTCATTTGCAGCCCTTAGATTTTTAGGTGGTTTGTGATTAAGCAGAGGGTAAGTAGGACAATGAGACTTGTTTTCATGAAAGTGACTAGGACACAACTGTAAAGTGTAAATAAGACTGGGAATGTCAGAGCCAGAAACGGGAAGACCATCGAGAAGGCCATCCAAAGGCCTGGCGAAGAAGTGATGATGTCCAAATCAAGACGAGAGTGGAAGTCACTTACAAAGAGCTGTGCACACCTGAGGCAAATTTTCTGTTTGGTAGGTTAGGCATTAGTACAATTTTAAATAATAGGAATAAAACACAATGCTTATACTTGAGTGTAAGCACACTGCTCATAACTTGGGTATTTATATAGCAAATGTTAATATCTGTATGTAATTTTTATAAAAAACCCTATCCACCCCTATAATTTTATTTTCATGACACTTAGGTGGTTATCTTGTCAGTAAAAATCCTGCCTAGGATCCTTAATGAATTATTAATAGAATGTATAGTATCCCCACCGAAAACACTGCATTTTGGGCATGCTATACCATCCTGAGTTAACTGAATTGTGTCACATCACACTCTCATCAAAATAAAAATTGATCTCTCAGTTTGTGAGAATTCATATTGGGGAGATATTTTAAAGCAAATGCAAATCATTTACTCTTCTATTTATCCTAGACTTTATTTTTCAGTTAAGCTGTAAATGTGTTCTGAATAGTATTAATCTCTCAATTTCTTTCATTCTGTTTACTTAATTTGTTATATCTTGACTTATAGTGAGGGACTCTGGCACTTAAAGCATAGCATTTCATTTATTTTAAAGATTTACTGAAGACACTGTTCAATATATTATTCCAGCAGTACCTATTTTAAAAAAGAAAACATATATCCAGAAAAGTTTTTTACCTGATAAGGCAGTTCACATGTTATTTTTTTCTGTAAATATAAATAATGTGTTATATTAAATTTCTTTGACAACCAGGAAGGTCAGAGTGCAATTTGTGTCTCTAATTCCATACATACATTGAGATTTATGAGTTACGTGTTTATGTTCTCACTTTCAACCTGTATTGACCTGATATTTTAGGTGTTATTTCCCTGATTGTGGTTGTCATTTACTTTTCTACATAGTATAGTATTTACATTAGAATTTTGGTTTTAATTATCATAATTCATATGTTACTGCCATGAAAAGGAGAATTTGTAACAAGAACACCAGGTACGCGCATAACCACAGATTTAGTTCAGTTAAGCTCTTCTCCTTCTTTCTCTCTGAGTCTTGTGCCTTTTTGAACACTTGTTCCAATTTGCCTGCACGGCACTTGGGGCAGGCAGATGGAATAAACCTCCGTCACAGGTCCAGAACTTTCATGCTACAAGCCTCATCTACAAAAAATGTATTAGTTCGTGAGCTTGTGGCTCTCTCCCCCTCCCCCTCCATTCTTCTCCGTTTCACGTTCACTTACTCACTTTTACCCTCTCCACCAGTTTCTAGATCGCTGAAAGACACTCCAGTTGGATCAAGTCAGGTGAACCGCCCAGCTCAGTCTCCTAAATACCGCGAGCCCAGATAACTGACCACCTTCGCTGAGCATCTCCCAGGGAACCCAGGGCCAGATAGGCATTCTGAGCCAGGCTGACCTTCTGATGTCCTGCTCAGCGCTCCGCTCAGGGCTGCGGGTTTAACTCAACGGTAGAACGATTACCTAGCATGCGTAAGGCCCTGAGTTCATTCTACAGCGCAGAAAAGAAAAAGGGAGAGAGAAAAAAAAAAGGCCGGGGATGTAGCTCAGTGGCGCAGCACCAGCCTGGCAAGTGCGAGGCCCTGAATGCAATTCCCAGTGCCAAAATAAATAGGAAAAAATAATGACCAAAAAGAGCAAATAAGGTACTTCAGTTCTTCAACGAACACTAATAATGTTATTGCTCATAATGAAATACTGGTTGTCACAGAATCTAGGATGCATAACTTTCATTTGCTGCCATTTAACTGAAAAGCAAAGTCTTCAGGCTTGGAGAGTTAAGCCGACTAGCTCAACATACACAGCTATAAGTAGGAGATTTGGTATTCTAGCTGAGAGGATCTACTTTGCCGTGATTTAACCACTGTCAGACAAAGCAACTCTGAAAGAGAGAAGTGAAGTTATGTGTAATGCACTGTCCTCATCAAAATGCACACTGTCAAAGAGTTAATAGTCTCTTTCAGAGTCTTTTCCCTATCCATTATTCTTAAATTAAATTAATTTTTAATACTGCAACACTTCTACTGGCTCAATAAAACAGATTTTAAAAAATTAAATTATTTTGAAATGTATCACCTAGTTTTCTGAACTTTTAGAATTTGCAAAATAAAATTAGAATCAACATCATTTACTCTACCTTTGCACTCCCAAAGTTAAGAGAATGTTTCATAGCAGCAATCTAATACTTAGAGTATATGTATGTAATGCTTGGGTGAGCTTCAATAGCTAAAAATACAAGAAACAACTAAGAGACAGACTTTAATCTTACATTTTATTTTAGTTCCCTTCTATTTTGAGTTTAAAAAATGATTCAAGAATCAGTCATTCATTCAGATTTCTACTGAGGACCTGGTATGTGGCAGAGACTAAGCTCTCAGGAGGATTTTACATGAGTTATACATTGTGAAATAACAAATAATTTTCCAAAATAGAAAACATATTAATATTCTGCCTTTGGTAAGAAAATAATAGGCAGAAAACTTGAGGCTTCCCTAAGATTTCTCTTTAGAAGCTGAGCTTCTTTCATCTTAATGAGCATTCTATTCTGAGTAGCTCCATGAAAGTCTAAAACCTACATTTAAAAAATTTTTCTTGCTAATTAGAACTTGATCACAATCACTGTTCATATCAACTGTGTACATTTCAAAGAGTGAGAAGTATGAAAGCTGGCCAAGCATTTGCTACTTTGCTTAGGGTAGGCCGGGCCTCTGCTGGGATGGCTGATAGGGAGAGGGTGCGGCTGCACACCTAATGAGAATGTGAAACACATAGCAACTTCTGTCAACATAAATGATCAGTGGTTCTTTAAATGGCAGCACGGTATAAGAATGATATGCTGAATCAATCCTCAACTAATTGGAAAATTAATTAGTGCCTGTCATTTCAACTCCGAGTATTTTTAAACTTGAGTTTGATTACAGTTAACTAGCTGTCTGCAAGAAGCCAGTTCATAAGTCCAATGAAACTGCTGCCTGAATTTTTCACAAGATATCATCTTTTGTAGTCTTGGATATACGTATGTTAATGCTTAGAAATCCATCCACCCACTCACATCTATCAATGATAAACAGATTAGTAAACTGTGTACTATGTAGTACATCTCTCTCCCTGTATGCCTTGTGAATGTAGCTACTGCTGGTTCGCTTCCTTAAGGTCACTTAGCACACCCAAACGATGCTTGTTAATCCTCGCAAACCAAAATGTGTTTTCCTAACCCTTTTCTCTAAAGTTTAGTGTTGAGTATTTTAACACTCTGAGTATGCTAAAGACCAAAAATACATATTGCAGTGAATAATAGTTAACTCCTTTTTAGACTCAGAAATGTACCTGTTAATTGTTATCCTCACGTCTTTAGTAGTGGTGGAAGTGACGGCCAAGAGTAAGTCCAGCTGGGAAAAGCAGTCAGTATCTACTGGGCACCTGCTCCACACTGCACTGGGTCTTTGCATCAGGTGCTTAAGCTTCGATACAGACTTATTAAGTGAATATTATACTTCCATCCAGCAGGGAAAGAACAGAGAATCAAAGAGGCCATCTTTTTGTTAAAGACCACATAGCCAAGCAGGTATTAAATCACATCCAAACCTTTCAGGCCTGTGATCATTCCATAGCACTGTGCTTCATCCTGCAGGAGATGAAACATAAGATGGACAGCTCATAGGTATGGACACATAACTGGTAGATAACACAGGGGAGAGAGGATAGCCAGGCATAATCACACACAGCTTAAATATCCCACAGTTTCTCTTGTGTGAGAAATTCAAAATATAAGCAAAGGTAAAGTAAAAGATCGATAATATGAAATCAGGAAGTAGATCTTTTGCAAAAGGAAAAAGAGCCAAGCGTGAAAGGAGGGAGGAGGGAGGAAGGAGAGGGAGAGCTGAGACGTGGTGTATGTAGGTGCCAACGCCCTGCAGCGAGCATAATCACCACATACTGCACACATGTACTAGTGAAAAGTAAAAGGTGAAAAATCTAATGTGGATTTAAAGTACAAAATAAAAGAATAGAAGAAATGTAAATCTTAATAATCATAATATATCATATTTACCTAATGAAACATTTATCAACTTACAGTGTTGATGCTTAAAGCTCCTGAAGATAATGCATATATACTCCTCATTTGTCTGAGCAACAGGAAAGCGTTACAGTATTGTAGAAAAGAAACAGAAATTTTAGACCACAAGTCAACACAGGCTCATTTCTTATCACATCTTTAGTTTAAAGATGTATTTCTGGAAATTTTGGTTGAAGATATAATACAATATAAAAAATTTATTTTTATATATAAATATTTATGGTCACATGTGGAAAGAGTTATGTAATTCATATCCAGTGAGCATCCACTGGATAGAGTACTATAAGCTCTTACCATGACTAAGAAAAATACCTCGGCATGAAAAATCTTAATACAAAATCAAAATATACGATCAACTATTATATAAGCATCATCATCACAATTGTACAGATATAGAGAAAGAAGAAATTGGGTAGAATAAGATAAAATTTCTAAGAGCACTGATGCTACCATGAGTTATATATTTCTAATATTACCAAAGCATTATAAAGAAAATGCTAACAGACAGAGTATCACAAGGCTGTAACCATCTGAAATTCAAATTATGAAAATGAGAACAGGGTACAATTCCTAAAAACCAACAACAAGACACTGTTATTTTGGAGAATATGTGTATTTGACATGGGCAGGACTTTCTTGTTTCAATTATGATTAAGTTCAGTGCAATCAATCTAGAAGTAGTGTTTCCACAAATAATGTTTTCTTGGTCAGTAATTGTCAAATTAATGAGAAAATGTATAAGAAAGTGCCTGATAAACTTCAGCATGGTATACATGATTTTATTATTCCCACTATGAAGGGAAAAATCTCTAATATATAGACATATATTCCCTAAGGTGAATCAATTTAGTTGTACTTATTTTCACAGAATTAAGTTCAGAATCAGATACACTGAAGTTTGGGATGAGGGTTCCTCACTAAAGTATAGCTGCTGCTGTTATTGGCCTATTAGTCCTAAAACCACTCAATAGACAGATATTCTCCTTAATGCTCATGCCACAGACTTTTGTTATACACATTTTACTTGAAATGATAATGCCAGGATATGCAAAACACACTTCAGTGAAATCTTTAATATTGTGGATAGTGCTACAAAGAAGAATGCTGCACAGTATTAACTAGCATAGCAGTAAATATAAATAACATTCTAAAACTTAAGTTTTAAAAACAGTCATTGGATGTTTATGTACTAATATATTCAAAATGAAATCAGATGTTCACAATAAATACTTTGTTAAAGTACTATTTTATGTACACTTAAATTTAATCTAAAAAGAAAATTTTTAAACATTAAAATATTTTGTTTCAAAAGCATAATGGAGTTCAAAATTAATATACTGTGTTTACTATATGAATGTTATTTGTGGGTATAAACTGTTACATGTCTAGAATAGGTCTAAGGTGAAATACATTTTGAAACTGAAATTAATCTGTCAAATTTTTTCTGAGATTTACTAAACTGAAAAATGTTATTAAACAGGATGCCACAGATAAGATAGCATATTTCTTGAGTAAGGTATCAGCGGAAACAACTGTTGTACATTGGATTTACTGGACAGCATGCAATGGCTTCCATTGCTTTCTCAGTTCATCAGGTTTATTCAAATGTCCCCATCAAGCCACCCTCCCTTTCGAGTTCACAGCCACCTCTAGCAACTATAGAAGCCCCACCCACCCACCCCACCCCCTGCTTCCACTGCCTTCATCCAAAGTACTATTGAGCTCTTGCAGGCACATTTTGTGAGTAAAACAGGTTTTACATTACAATGGAGGAAAGGCGGTTTTATTTGGCATATGCAGCTTTTGAAATAATTTCAAGTTTGGAAAGCAGAAGGAAATACAGCACTTCAAGAAATAGGAAAGAGGAGAGATTCTTGTGGGTAAGTGGAACAATTCATGTAATTTCGAGTTTTCTGTTTTCACACTTGACAGGGCTCTCATATGTTGTCTTTTTGTCTTTTTGTCTCAGATGTTGTTTCATATGTTGTGTCTTTTTGTGGCTTGTATGGAAGCCCAGAGCGGTGCTTAGTGGTACTCAGGATATTGATAACTCTTCAGCGATGCGGGCTCAGTAAGGGTCGCTATTGGACACGCAGCAATCTGACCAGGAACACAGCAGCTTAGGAAATGCGAGACAGCTGGGACTCGCAAGGCATCGCATTCAGGGACACAAAAATGAAACCCGTGCCCTTGACTGTTAAAACAGAGATTCCGGGCAGATCCCTGTCACACAGCCACTGTGGGTGGAACAAAGTAATTCTGTCGCGTTTTCTCACACATACACTCAGGGTAGAAAGAAATGTAAGAGCTGGACCGAGAAAAATACAGAGGTTGACAGTGTATCCTTTGGGTAACGTACTTGCGAAAGATAAAAGAGATGAATTAGGTAAGCGAAGCTCATCTCTGGCTAAACTAAACAACGGTCTTAGAAGATCACCGCCTCCTTCTGTAACGCGCTGCGGCTGCCCGTCGAGTGTTCAGAACAGATCCTGCATTCAGGATCACTGACAAAATACCTAGGATGACTGCAGCTGTGGCCACTGCTGCTGCTGCTACCGCAGTTACCGGTAAAGCCTTTGGGAAAGAATACAGGATTGTATGTAACTGTTCAAAGCAACAAAATAGCCTATGTTTGAAATCAGGGAATCTAAATCAGACTTTTCTATATATCAACCAGCTGTGTGGCCTTAGAAAGTCCCAGTGACCTCAGCAACCTCCCTTTCTTTATCCTTAAAAAAAAGGTGTTAATGCTGATACTGCACGGAATTGTTTTAATGATGTTGTGACACTAAAGATGAGACATAAATGTATCAGTTACTAACACTATGACCGAAACACTGCAGATTTAAAATTGAAATGCATTTTCTTATCATTTATATTTTCAAGGCTCATAATATAAATGGAAGGATCAACAGAGACTTCACAAGGTACAATACAGTGTTTCTAGCAACATCCAACATTTACCTAAAACAAACATTACAAAAAGTTCCATCAGTCCTTTTCAGATCCAGATACAGCCCTTGAAAGCTGCATGTGTTGCTTGATTGCCTACTTGCTAAAAAAGGGAATGTTAGCCACTTCAGATTTGGATAAAATCCTTCCCTTCCCAGGAAATGGATTAATGAATCTACAAGAAAGAAGAGCTGATAGAAATATAGTGTGAAATTGCTGAGATTAGGGTGGAATTCGGGTCTGCTCCTGGGGCTGCGGGGCATCTGCTTAGGTATATTTGCGTGGAGCGTGCGTAGGTGGCTTTGGAGTCTGTGTCTAGGTCCCTGCCCCATCCTCTCAAGCACTCTTTATTTACCTGCTTCTGGACATACCATGAACTAAGCAGCGTAGCTCCTGCATACCCTGTGCTGTGTGTCTCTGCCTGGAAGCCAGCTGACTGTGGAGTGAACCCTCAAGCAAAGGAAACCTCTCCTGCACTGTGTGAATGTTCGGGGTTGTGTCTCAGGTGCAATACAGACACCTTCCTCTGTACTCGTTATGTATGCTCTTGCTCTTTGCCCTGAGCTCCTTTCACCAGTAACCTCTTCCACAGTACCCATTTGCTGCACTTAGGTGCTCAAGCATGGTTTTTGAAACTGCAGAAATAGGAAATTAAGTGCTCTGCCTTTGAAGATCTTACAATTCCACTAATAAAGACAAGCATGTACTCATAAAAACAACCTCCCCCCAAAGTCCCTAAGTTTTACTAATTAAATAAAGCACGAAAGGCAAAAGGATTGATACAGGAATATAAATGAAGCCAAATCAATCAAAGGGGTGAGAAAGTAAATTTTGAGAATATTCACAAAGACCTAAATTTGAAGTCTCAATCTCTACTTTGCAAGTCTTTTTCCTCTTGTCCTTTTATTCATTTTGGCAAACTTTCCTCACAAGCTTTTCAAATTGAGTAATTACGGCGATACCGAGTATGTGTCCCCAGGTGGTTTCTCCTGTCTCCTGGACACAGAAGTTTATGAGCGGTGATTTGATGAGGTCACACATTTGTTTGCAGGGAGATTTCCTCCAGATTTGTGCGCTGGAGCCCAGCAATAACACTCCGGTTTCAGAAAGCACACAGATAAGCATATTCACTGAAGTACAGGGGGTGCCATATGAATAAGCTCTTCATATAGTGTTGTAATCTACAGATCGTGTCAGTATTAGGAGTTATTGTCCTTCGTGATTTTGCATCTTTGAGGATTTCTTTCCTTTTTGGTGCCCTTTAAAGTTCCCCTGAGATTTGTTGAGAGTAAATAAATTATCTCCAAATTCTTTGAATGCAAAATCATTTATTCACTGGAAATTATTTCCTCTCTCCTGACCAAATAGCACTTGGCTAGCATACAAGAGAAGTTTCTTTTCCTCCCAGCTATTTCTGTCCCACCGTGATTTCCTTCTCCCAGTAACTTTTTTTCTGAGGTGCTGTCTGGGCCTCCTCTTTTGATATTATCTAATCTAATGTAAAATCTACATCACATTTCCACATGCAGTAAACAATTGGCCAATTAATTCACATCCGTTCTTTCATTGCAACTCAGTGCTCTTGGCAACCTGTGTGGATTATGTCACTTAGTAGTTGTTCATATTCTTTTACCGAAATAATGTGACCTCTGTTGTTCTGCAGCAACATTCTTCTACTCCCTTCCTCTGGATTGTCATAATCCCGAGCTGCTTAATTGACCTCTGAAACTTCCAGTGGGAAAATACTGACTGCTATTTCACCATTATAACAATTTTCTCATAAACTTTCCTATCATTTTATCTTTCAAGAACACCCATTAGCAATAAATCTCTTTTTTCACTGGTGAAGACCTCTGGGCCTTTGATCTGGTCTTTCATGAGACCCTTTGGGATTCAAGGAAAGCCAACTCAAGCAGCTCAAGCATAAAAGGAAAATTTAATATGAGATGCAGGTACAGCTCATGGAATCAAATGAATGGCAGGGCTAGAGCCAAACTTCAAAAGGCGTGGGAATCAGAAACTGCAAAGGCATCACAGACCCAGTCAGTGTTTTCCTGTGTGTTCATCTCTATTCTCTTGGTGTGTTTCTTTTCTTCCTGATATGATTTCTCTGCTCTGCCAAGCAGTGGTAGCAGAATTCTAGTACAAAGCTGCTATATTTGGATTACCTCACTGTTAGCCAAACCCAGATTAAATGGCTTTTTCTGAATTCCAATTCAGAAAGAAGAAATACATGTTCCTCAACAACCTTATCATGACCCCTAGGCCATTGAAATCCAGGGGCAGTTCTGGGAAATTGAGGATATAGTCAGATAAATACGACTGCCAAGTACCAAAGAAAGGCAGGTTTGTAAGAAAGGTAGACACAATATAAAGTTCAAACCTGTCCTTTTATTTTTTCCTGTCTAGCATCATTCTGATGTTTTTAATGGTTTCTCTATTTATACTATGTACCTTGGCTTCCTCACTTTGATGAGATTCTGAGTTGTTTAATTAAATTCATATCCTAGATTCTTTAGTAATATTTAAGCCTGGGTCATTCAAAGTAATGACCTTACCTACATCTACTTACTGAATCTCACTTACAGAAGAAATGTAATCAGATAAGTCCAAAAGGTATGTTTTAAATGGCAGCTGGTACTGAATAGATACCAACAGTTCTTTCTTGGGTCCATAATAAACTTTAAAATTTCATACACTTGCCATTCCAAATTTACACCAAAGTTTTAAATTTTTCTAGACCAGTCTTTCATCCATGATACCTCATCTCTTTAATCACACAAAAATTGAGTTTCTGTATACTCTTTTCTCCATATTTTCAGATCAATTAAAATCCATTAAACAACGACTCCCTAGTTCCCCAATTTCCAGAGTCATATGTGAGTTTATCTTTTTTCTGGTCTTGTGTTAGATTTTAAAAACTACCTATAACATCTATATTTTGACCATATTTCTCTTCAGACTAAGAGTAATTCCCTTTCCCGGACCCATCTGTCCCAGCGTACTCTGGGACTCTAAACTAACAATTTCGTGTTTCGGGTTTCATCTAAGTAGTCTTACTTCATTTGTGTCTATGCTTCTCCTTATTGCACGCGCCGACTGTCACTGTATCTCCTATACCCTCCTAACGATTTTTACTTCAATTTATTCCCCTCAATTTTTCTGTCCTTTTCATCAATAGCTTCATAAATCATAACTTTTACATCTAATTCTTTACAACCTGTTCAATTTATACCAACCTAATAGTAAATTCTAGTGAAATTCATAGAGTTAAGGTCAACCCGAACCTACGCCACCATCTGGTCTCATCCCTACTTTTACATCATTCCTACCCCTCCTTCTGCTCAATTCTTAGATTTCGTTTTACCTGAGAAGCATCAGACACCTCTGGATGGTAACCAATGCTTTCCTGTCCCGGTCCCCTCACTGGGAAGGCCTGCTGATGATAACAAAGGTAAACGGAACGTCATTCCCTTCCCCAGACTTCGGGTAATATTTTTGTAGCTGCATAGATATTATTATCTAAAGAGGCAAAGAATAATCTAGAACTCCTCTTAGAAGAAAAATGTACCTCACAAATAAGATAGATGAGACAGTAAAATTTTATCTATTGCTTTATACAGAGTGATTGTATAAGTAGATAATACAGATGTAAGAACCAGTTTTTGACAATGAGAATGTTCTCAGCAAAACAGGTGGCCCCTGAGACAGCAGGAATGCCTGACAAACCCTGGGGTTGTTGACTGGATGGTTTGTTATTCTATTGGGAATAAATACTCTCCTGCTCAAGCTGCTTTTAACTTGTTGCCATCCATCTTTTCTCCTTATCCATTTTTCCTTTGCTAAATAAATGGTGTCAACCTAGTAAAGAACACAGCCAGCCTGAATTTGGGGGTTCCAAGCAGCACCTCCTGGGGTAACTGCAGGAGAGTCTGCTTTCAGTTTACTGAGCCGAGTCTTTTATGGTTGGAGTTGGGGTGGCTCGTGGGCAGACAGGTGGGGTGAAGCAAAGGGGGACTGTAAGACCAGAGCGGTGAGAAAGGCTGAGTATGTGGCTACAGACACGGGTGCTGAGACTAGCAGAGGGGGGTAGATGTCACTTTTTAGCAGCAGAGCTGTTGTTCCTGAGCACAAGTGGTGGTGGAGGAATGCACAATGTAGAAACAGACTCTGATTGTTCTGGGAGCTCAGGAACTTGGGTGGCTGGGGAGAAATGGGGTCCGACATATCAACATTAAACTTAGTCCTTTGGCTGCAGCTATGATAGTCTATATTACATGTCACCTAGAAAGAACTCAGTAGTGCACATGGTAGACAAATATCCATGTTTATTAAAAAGTTGAGTAAATTACATTGGTTGTGTCTATCTTCAAAGATATCTATTTTCTTCAAAATCCATGCCTTTAGCCTGACAGACAGGTTGACTTTTCGTTGATGCTGTATTCATTTAGAAGTGTGTCTTACCTATGCTGGTTCTTCTTGTTACTTCCACTCCTTCCAGCCTTCTGAAGTTTTAAGTCCAGTACTTACAACAACTACTCTGAAATCTTTCTTCACTCTCTGCTGGGAGCACTTAAGAACTCTCTCTCCAATGTTTGTAGCATCTGTTCCTACCTTTATGATAGCATTTATCAGCTTACATGGCAATGATTTGTTTACCTGTCTCTCTGTACCCTGTGAGTGCTATGAGAAAAGAGCTGTTTCTTATCTGAGTGAGCTCACTGTCTGGCACAAAGTGGAAACCCAATTAATTACTCTTTTATGAGTAACGACTCTGGTTCATTAGTTCTGTAGAGAAAAAGTCAGATAATGGTCTGATTTTTATTTCCTTTGTAAATTCTACAAAAGATGACAGTCCTAAAAAGCATATGTTTTGAGATGAGATAGCAACAAGAACACTGGCTGAAATTGTGCCACATACATATTAAGGAACATTAAACTTTGCCAATGTGGCAGTATATCATCTTAATTAGTTATAAAAGCCATATTATTACAATGCCAGGAAGGGATATTTCTTAAGCTTTACTACCTCACTGCAAAGATATAAGCAGGCCAAACATCTATTAAAGGACAATTTCAACTCTATCTCTAATTTTCTATGATAATATAGCTTTTCCACTTGGAATACCTCAAGCAGAGATCGGAATTTCCATGACCAAAGCAGACAGCATCCCCTCCTCTGCCAGTGTTTGCTTGAGACCTTTGCACCCTGTCACAGGCAGGGGGAGAAGCCATCATTTCTCTTCTCCTGGCCAGTCACACTCATCACACCCATCTCGTTGTGCCCCACTTTTCCCTTCAACCGTCCTCTCTACATGTTCAAAGGAAGAAGACAGCCAGACTGAGCAAGGATGGACACTCAGCACTGGTGTCCTGTTGTGTGGGGAAACTGAAGGTTTGAGCCAATATTTAATGTTTAAATGAGATTCTTCACATGATTATCTTTTCTGATCTCTAACAAACTTTAAGCATATCATTTCTCATAATTATTCACCTTCCTCGACTTTGTTGTTTGAAGTGCCGATGACATTGTCTTGTGAGAATTACCAAGCCTCGACAACATCCATTTGAGAAATGAGAGGTGCTTGCCAAGCTATGGGGAACATACACCTGCAATGATTGTGTTTCCAGATCCCAGAGCAGTTGAAGCAGTTTTCCTCTATTTTGTTCATGCAGTGGGAAGGGAAATGTATCTGGGCAGAGGGCATACTGCCATTGCACTTCAGTATGCCGACCTAGAACAGGTACCAAGACTATCATAAAACAAACATACAAAAAACAAGAAAGAAAGTGGGAAGGAAAGTACCATTCACAACAGAAAGAAAAATATCTAGAGATCAACCCAATCAAGGGAGTGATGATATCTATAATGCTCTGTAATATAGGACTGTTAAAAGGAGATCAAAGAGGACACCAGAAAATGAAAAGATATTCTCTGTTCTGTCTAGGCAGAACCCATACTGTCAAAGTGGCCATACTTCCAAAACTGATACACAATTTAACTCAGTCCCAAATCAAATTACCTACAGCACCATGAAACCATAACATTAAGTGAAATAAATCAGACACATAAGCTTAAATATCACATGGCTTCTTTTATTTGAGAAACCCAGGGTAAAAGCACAGAGAAAAATAAGAGATAGATAAAATAAAGTAGGGAGATGGACCATTCCCAAGAAATGGAGGGAGGACAAGGGCAGCTTAAGGGATACAGGAGGAAAAAAGAACTGAGATATGTTGGGGACACAAACCCGCTCCACACAGGGAATGAAAGCCTCAGTAGTATCACTACTGTCAGCACTGGAAGCTAAAACAAAGTACCTACAGAATTCCTCACAGAGCTCAAGGAAGCAATGGTAAAATACAGATGGAACCATAAGAGAACCAGAATATCCAGAGCAATCCTGAGCAACAGGAGCAAAGCACAAGATGTCACGATCCTGGACTTCAAGTTCTTCTAGAAAACTTCAGTGATTTTTTTTTTAAACAGCATGATATTGGCACAAAAATCTACATGTGGACAAAAGGGACAGAATAGAAGAAGCAGAAATAACTCCAGGCACATTCACCTATGCAATCTTTAGTGAAGGAGGCAAAAACCTATGCCAGAAGAAAGATAACCTTTTAAACAAATGGTGCTTTGCATACAGGCCACACACAGGCAGAAGGTTGAATCTAGACCCATATCACTCACCATGTACTAAACTAAAATCAGAATGAATCAAGTTCTGAATATTAAAACAGAAACAATGTGCTGGAAGGTAGAACAGGTAAAAGTCTTGAAGTTATATGCGTAAGGAAGGATTTTCTGAACAGAATCCCAATTGCTACTCCTAAGACAGAGAACTAGTATCTAGAATATATACAGAATGTAAAAATATTAGACTCCTTAAAATAAAAGACAAATCCATATATAGGCAACTGAAATGAATAAACACTGCTCGGAGAAGTACGTGACCAATAAATCCCAAGTGTTCAACATTCCTACCATTAGGGAAATACAAGGTAAAACAATAGAGATTCCATCTCACTCCGGAAAGAATGGTTTTCATCAAGAAATCAGATACTAACAAACACCATGAGGCTGTGGTAAAATGGAAACTTTCTGCATTGTTAGTTGGAATGTAGCTTAAACCAAAGCGCTCGGCTTACACCCGAAAGATTTCAAAAATGACCACTTTGAACCAAGCCTAGCCTAAAACTAACAATACAAATACCACAACCCCCTTTAAATAAAACATTCAACAATAAAAGTATAGGAGATAGAAATTTTCTCAAGCGCTATAGAAACAGTACCGTAAGGGAAAGATGAAAGAAAACTT